>OY992881.1:813967-856467 GCA_963921405.1 Cepaea hortensis
ACTCACTGGGCTCAGCCAGTCAGTAACTGTCCCTCTACATCTAACTCACTCACTGGCTCAGACCATGTGCAGTAACTGTCCTCACATCTAACTTGACTCACTGGCTCAGCCATTGTCAGTAACTGTCCTCACATCTAACTTCACTCACTGGCTCAGCCATGTCAGTAACTGTCCTCACATCTAACTTCACTCACTGGCTCAGCCATGTCAGTAACTGTCCTCACATCTAACTTCACTCACTGGCTCAGCCATGTCAGTAACTGTCCTCACATCTAACTTCACTCACTGGCTCAGCCATGTCAGTAACTGTCCTCACATCTAACTTCACTCACTGGCTCAGCCATGTCAGTAACTGTCCTCACATCTAACTTCACTCACTGGCTCAGCCATGTCAGTAACTGTCCTCACATCTAACTTCACTCACTGGCTCAGCCATGTCAGTAACTGTCCTCACATCTAACTTCACTCACTGGCTCAGCCATGTCAGTAACTGTCCTCACATCTAACTTCACTCACTGCTCAGCCATGTCAGTAACTGTCCTCACATCTAACTTCACTCACTGGCTCAGCCATGTCAGTAACTGTCCTCACATCTAACTTCACTCACTGGCTCAGCCATGTCAGTAACTGTCCTCACATCTAACTCACTCACTGGCTCAGCCATGTCAGTAACTGTCCTCACATCTAACTTCACTCACTGGCTCAGCCATGTCAGTAACTGTCCTCACATCTAACTTCACTCACTGGCTCAGCCATGTCAGTAACTGTCCTCACATCTAACTTCACTCACTGGCTCAGCCATGTCAGTAACTGTCCTCACATCTAACTTCACTCACTGGCTCAGCCATGTCAGTAACTGTCCTCACATCTAACTTCACTCACTGGCTCAGCCATGTCAGTAACTGTCCTCACATCTAACTTCACTCACTGGCTCAGCCATGTCAGTAACTGTCCTCACATCTAACTTCACTCACTGGCTCAGCCATGTCAGTAACTGTCCTCACATCTAACTTCACCCACTGGCTCAGCCATGTCAGTAACTGTCCTACCATCTAACTTCACCCACTGGCTCAGCCATGTCAGTAACTGTCCTACCATCTAACTTCAATCACTGGCTCAGTCATGTCAGTAACTGTCCTACCATCTAACTTCACTCACTGGCTCAGTCATGTCAGTAACTGTCCTACCATCTAACTTCACTCACTGGCTCAGCCATGTCAGTAACTGTCCTACCATCTAACTTCACTCACTGGCTCAGCCATGTCAGTAACTGTCCTACCATCTAACTTCACTCACTGGCTCAGCCATGTCAGTAACTGTCCTCACATCTAACTTCACTCACTGGCTCAGCCATGTCAGTAACTGTCCTCACATCTAACTTCACCCACTGGCTCAGCCATGTCAGTAACTGTCCTCACATCTAACTTCACTCACTGGCTCAGCCATGTCAGTAACTGTCCTCACATCTAACTTCACTCACTGGCTCAGCCATGTCAGTAACTGTCCTCACATCTAACTTCACTCACTGGCTCAGCCATGTCAGTAACTGTCCTCACATCTAACTTCACCCACTGGCTCAGCCATGTCAGTAACTGTCCTACATCTAACTTCACCCACTGGCTCAGCCATGTCAGTAACTGTCCTACCATCTAACTTCACTCACTGGCTCAGTCATGTCAGTAACTGTCCTACATCTAACTTCACTCACTGGCTCAGTCATGTCAGTAACTGTCCTACCATCTAACTTCACTCACTGGCTCAGCCATGTCAGTAACTGTCCTACCATCTAACTTCACTCACTGGCTCAGCCATGTCAGTAACTGTCCTACCATCTAACTTCACTCACTGGCTCAGCCATGTCAGTAACTGTCCTCACATCTAACTTCACTCACTGGCTCAGCCATGTCAGTAACTGTCCTCACATCTAACTTCACCCACTGGCTCAGCCATGTCAGTGACTGTCCTCACATCTAACTTCACCCACTGGCTCAGCCATGTCAGTGACTGTCCTCACATCTAACTTCACCCACTGGCTCAGCCATGTCAGTAACTGTTCTCACATCTAACTTCACTCACTGGCTCAGCCATGTCAGTAACTGTCCTACCATCTAACTTCACTCACTGGCTCAGCCATGTCAGTAACTGTCCTACCATCTAACTTCACTCACTGGCTCAGACATGTCAGTAACTGTCCTCACATCTAACTTCACTCACTGGCTCAGCCATGTCAGTAACTGTCCTCACATCTAACTTCACTCACTGGCTCAGCCATGTCAGTAACTGTCCTCACATCTAACTTCACTCACTGGCTCAGCCATGTCAGTAACTGTCCTCACATCTAACTTCACTCACTGGCTCAGCCATGTCAGTAACTGTCCTCACATCTAACTTCACTCACTGGCTCAGCCATGTCAGTAACTGTCCTCACATCTAACTTCACTCACTGGCTCAGCCATGTCAGTAACTGTCCTCACATCTAACTTCACTCACTGGCTCAGCCATGTCAGTAACTGTCCTCACATCTAACTTCACTCACTGGCTCAGTCATGTCAGTAACTGTCCTCACATCTAACTTCACTCACTGGCTCAGCCATGTCAGTAACTGTCCTCACATCTAACTTCACTCACTGGCTCAGCCATGTCAGTAACTGTCCTACCATCTAACTTCACTCACTGGCTCAGCCATGTCAGTAACTGTCCTCACATCTAACTTCACTCACTGGCTCAGCCATGTCAGTAACTGTCCTCACATCTAACTTCACCCACTGGCTCAGTCATGTCAGTAACTGTCCTCACATCTAACTTCACTCACTGGCTCAGTCATGTCAGTAACTGTCCTCACATCTAACTTCACTCACTGGCTCAGTCATGTCAGTAACTGTCCTCACATCTAACTTCACTCACTGGCTCAGTCATGTCAGTAACTGTCCTCACATCTAACTTCACTCACTGGCTCAGTCATGTCAGTAACTGTCCTCACATCTAACTTCACTCACTGGCTCAGCCATGTCAGTAACTGTCCTACCATCTAACTTCACTCACTGGCTCAGTCATGTCAGTAACTGTCCTCACATCTAACTTCACTCACTGGCTCAGTCATGTCAGTAACTGTCCTCACATCTAACTTCACTCACTGGCTCAGTCATGTCAGTAACTGTCCTCACATCTAACTTCACTCACTGGCTCAGCCATGTCAGTAACTGTCCTCACATCTAACTTCACTCACTGGCTCAGCCATGTCAGTAACTGTCCTACCATCTAACTTCACTCACTGGCTCAGCCATGTCAGTAACTGTCCTCACATCTAACTTCACTCACTGGCTCAGCCATGTCAGTAACTGTCCTCACATCTAACTTCACCCACTGGCTCAGTCATGTCAGTAACTGTCCTCACATCTAACTTCACTCACTGGCTCAGTCATGTCAGTAACTGTCCTCACATCTAACTTCACTCACTGGCTCAGTCATGTCAGTAACTGTCCTCACATCTAACTTCACTCACTGGCTCAGTCATGTCAGTAACTGTCCTCACATCTAACTTCACTCACTGGCTCAGTCATGTCAGTAACTGTCCTCACATCTAACTTCACTCACTGGCTCAGCCATGTCAGTAACTGTCCTACCATCTAACTTCACTCACTGGCTCAGTCATGTCAGTAACTGTCCTCACATCTAACTTCACTCACTGGCTCAGCATGTCAGTAACTGTCCTCACATCTAACTTCACTCACTGGCTCAGTCATGTCAGTAACTGTCCTCACATCTAACTTCACTCACTGGCTCAGTCATGTCAGTAACTGTCCTCACATCTAACTTCACTCACTGGCTCAGCCATGTCAGTAACTGTCCTCACATCTAACTTCACTCACTGGCTCAGCCATGTCAGTAACTGTCCTCACATCTAACTTCACTCACTGGCTCAGCATGTCAGTAACTGTCCTCACATCTAACTTCACTCACTGGCTCAGCCATGTCAGTAACTGTCCTCACATCTAACTTCACTCACTGGCTCAGCCATGTCAGTAACTGTCCTCACATCTAACTTCACTCACTGGCTCAGCCATGTCAGTAACTGTCCTCACATCTAACTTCACTCACTGGCTCAGCCATGTCAGTAACTGTCCTCACATCTAACTTCACTCACTGGCTCAGCCATGTCAGTAACTGTCCTCACATCTAACTTCACTCACTGGCTCAGCCATGTCAGTAACTGTCCTCACATCTAACTTCACTCACTGGCTCAGCCATGTCAGTAACTGTCCTCACATCTAACTTCACTCACTGGCTCAGCCATGTCAGTAACTGTCCTCACATCTAACTTCACTCACTGGCTCAGCCATGTCAGTAACTGTCCTCACATCTAACTTCACTCACTGGCTCAGCCATGTCAGTAACTGTCCTCACATCTAACTTCACTCACTGGCTCAGCCATGTCAGTAACTGTCCTCACATCTAACTTCACTCACTGGCTCAGCCATGTCAGTAACTGTCCTCACATCTAACTTCACTCACTGGCTCAGCCATGTCAGTAACTGTCCTCACATCTAACTTCACTCACTGGCTCAGCCATGTCAGTAACTGTCCTCACATCTAACTTCACCCACTGGCTCAGCCATGTCAGTAACTGTCCTCACATCTAACTTCACTCAGTGGCTCAGCCATGTCAGTAACTGTCCTCACATCTAACTTCACTCACTGGCTCAGCCATGTCAGTAACTGTCCTCACATCTAACTTCACTCACTGGCTCAGCCATGTCAGTAACTGTCCTCACATCTAACTTCACCCACTGGCTCAGCCATGTCAGTAACTGTCCTCCATCTAACTGTCACCCACTGGCTCAGCCATGTCAGTAACTGTCCTACCATCTAACTTCACTCACTGGCTCAGTCATGTCAGTAACTGTCCTACCATCTAACTTCACTCACTGGCTCAGCCATGTCAGTAACTGTCCTCACATCTAACTTCACTCACTGGCTCAGCCATGTCAGTAACTGTCCTACCATCTAACTTCACTCACTGCTCAGCCATGTCAGTAACTGTCCTACATCTAACTTCACTCACTGGCTCAGCCATGTCAGTAACTGTCCTACCATCTAACTTCACTCACTGGCTCAGCCATGTCAGTAACTGTCCTCACATCTAACTTCACTCACTGGCTCAGCCATGTCAGTAACTGTCCTACCATCTAACTTCACTCACTGGCTCAGCCATGTCAGTAACTGTCCTACCATCTAACTTCACTCACTGGCTCAGCCATGTCAGTAACTGTCCTCACATCTAACTTCACTCACTGGCTCAGCCATGTCAGTAACTGTCCTCACATCTAACTTCACCACTGCTCAGCCATGTCAGTAACTGTCCTCACATCTAACTTCACCCACTGGCTCAGCCATGTCAGTAACTGTCCTCACATCTAACTTCACCCACTGGCTCAGCCATGTCAGTAACTGTCCTCACATCTAACTTCACCCACTGGCTCAGCCATGTCAGTAACTGTCCTCACATCTAACTTCACTCACTGGCTCAGCCATGTCAGTAACTGTCCTCACATCTAACTTCACTCACTGGCTCAGACATGTCAGTAACTGTCCTCACATCTAACTTCACTCACTGGCTCAGCCATGTCAGTAACTGTCCTCACATCTAACTTCACTCACTGGCTCAGCCATGTCAGTAACTGTCCTCACATCTAACTTCACTCACTGGCTCAGCCATGTCAGTAACTGTCCTCACATCTAACTTCACTCACTGGCTCAGTCATGTCAGTAACTGTCCTCACATCTAACTTCACTCACTGGCTCAGCAATGTCAGTAACTGTCCTCACATCTAACTTCACTCACTGGCTCAGCCATGTCAGTAACTGTCCTCACATCTAACTTCACTCACTGGCTCAGCCATGTCAGTAACTGTCCTCACATCTAACTTCACTCACTGGCTCAGTCATGTCAGTAACTGTCCTCACATCTAACTTCACTCACTGGCTCAGCCATGTCAGTAACTGTCCTCACATCTAACTTCACTCACTGGCTCAGCCATGTCAGTAACTGTCCTCACATCTAACTTCACTCACTGGCTCAGCCATGTCAGTAACTGTCCTCACATCTAACTTCACTCACTGGCTCAGCCATGTCAGTAACTGTCCTCACATCTAACTTCACCCACTGGCTCAGTCATGTCAGTAACTGTACTCACATCTAACTTCACTCACTGGCTCAGCCATGTCAGTAACTGTCCTACCATCTAACTTCACTCACTGGCTCTGCCATGTCAGTAACTGTCCTCACATCTAACTTCACTCACTGGCTCAGCCATGTCAGTAACTGTCCTCACATCTAACTTCACTCACTGGCTCAGCCATGTCAGTAACTGTCCTCACATCTAACTTCACCCACTGGCTCAGCCATGTCAGTAACTGTCATACCATCTAACTTCACTCACTGGCTCAGCCATGTCAGTAACTGTCCTCACATCTAACTTCACTCACTGGCTCAGCCATGTCAGTAACTGTCCTCACATCTAACTTCACCCACTGGCTCAGCCATGTCAGTAACTGTCGTACCATCTAACATCACTCACTGGCTCAGCCATGTCAGTAACTGTCCTCACATCTAACTTCACTCACTGGCTCAGCCATGTCAGTAACTGTCCTCACATCTAACTTCACTCACTGGCTCAGCCATGTCAGTAACTGTCATACCATCTAACTTCACTCACTGGCTCAGCCATGTCAGTAACTGTCCTACCATCTAACTTCAATCACTGGCTCAGTCCATGTCAGTAACTGTCCTACCATCTAACTTCACTCACTGGCTCAGCCATGTCAGTAACTGTCCTACCATCTAACTTCACTTACTGGCTCAGCCATGTCAGTAACTGTCCTACCATCTAACTTCACTCACTGGCTCAGCCATGTCAGTAACTGTCCTACCATCTAACTTCACTCACTGGCTCAGTCATGTCAGTAACTGTCCTAACATCTAACTTCACTCACTGGCTCAGCCATGTCAGTAACTGTCCTCACATCTAACTTCACTCACTGGCTCAGCCATGTCAGTAACTGTCCTCACATCTAACTTCACTCACTGGCTCAGCCATGTCAGTAACTGTCCTACCATCTAACTTCACTCACTGGCTCAGTCATGTCAGTAACTGTCCTACCATCTAACTTCACTCACTGGCTCAGCCATGTCAGTAACTGTCCTCACATCTAACTTCACTCACTGGCTCAGCCATGTCAGTAACTGTCCTCACATCTAACTTCACTCACTGGCTCAGCCATGTCAGTAACTGTCCTCACATCTAACTTCACTCACTGGCTCAGTCATGTCAGTAACTGTCCTCACATCTAACTTCACTCACTGGCTAAGCCATGTCAGTAACTGTCCTCACATCTAACTTCACTCACTGGCTCAGCCATGTCAGTAACTGTCCTCACATCTAACTTCACTCACTGGCTCTGCCATGTCAGTAACTGTCCTCACATCTAACTTCACTCACTGGCTCAGCCATGTCAGTAACTGTCCTCACATCTAACTTCACTCACTGGCTCAGCCATGTCAGTAACTGTCCTCACATCTAACTTCACCACTGGCTCAGCCATGTCAGTAACTGTCGTACCATCTAACTTCACTCACTGGCTCAGCCATGTCAGTAACAGTCCTCACATCTAACTTCACTCACTGGCTCAGCCATGTCAGTAACTGTCCTCACATCTAACTTCACCCACTGGCTCAGCCATGTCAGTAACTGTCGTACCATCTAACATCACTCACTGGCTCAGCCATGTCAGTAACTGTCCTCACATCTAACTTCACTCACTGGCTCAGCCATGTCAGTAACTGTCCTACCATCAAACTTCACTCACTGGCTCAGCCATGTCAGTAACTGTCCTCACATCTAACTTCACTCACTGGCTCAGCCATGTCAGTAACTGTCCTCACGTCTAACTTCACTCACTGGCTCAGCCATGTCAGTAACTGTCCTCACATCTAACTTCACTCACTGGCTCAGTCATGTCAGTAACTGTCCTCACATCTAACTTCACTCACTGGCTCAGCCATGTCAGTAACTGTCCTCACATCTAACTTCACCCACTGGCTCAGCCATGTCAGTAACTGTCCTCACATCTAACTTCACCCACTGGCTCAGCCATGTCAGTAACTGTCCTCACATCTAACTTCACTCACTGGCTCAGCCATGTCAGTAACTGTCCTCACATCTAACTTCACTCACTGGCTCAGCCATGTCAGTAACTGTCCTCACATCTAACTTCACCCACTGGCTCAGCCATGTCAGTAACTGTCGTACCATCTAACATCACTCACTGGCTCAGCCATGTCAGTAACTGTCCTCACATCTAACTTCACTCACTGGCAAAGCCATGTCAGTAACTATCCTACCATCTTACTTCACTCACTGGCAAAGCCATGTCATTAACTGTCCTACCATCTAACTTCACTCACTGGCTCAGCCATGTCAGTAACTGTCCTCACATCTAACTTCACTCACTGGCTCAGCCATGTCAGTAACTGTCCTCACATCTAACTTCACTCACTGGCTCAGCCATGTCAGTAACTGTCCTACCATCTAACTTCACTCACTGGCTCAGCCATGTCAGTAACTGTCCTCACATCTAACTTCACTCACTGGCTCAGCCATGTCAGTAACTGTCCTCACATCTAACTTCACTCACTGGCTCTGCCATGTCAGTAACTGTCCTCACATCTAACTTCACTCACTGGCTCAGCCATGTCAGTAACTGTCCTCACATCTAACTTCACTCACTGGCTCAGCCATGTCAGTAACTGTCCTCACATCTAACTTCACCCACTGGCTCAGCCATGTCAGTAACTGTCGTACCATCTAACTTCACTCACTGGCTCAGCCATGTCAGTAACTGTCCTCACATCTAACTTCACTCACTGGCTCAGCCATGTCAGTAACTGTCCTCACATCTAACTTCACCCACTGGCTCAGCCATGTCAGTAACTGTTGTACCATCTAACATCACTCACTGGCTCAGCCATGTCAGTAACTGTCCTCACATCTAACTTCACTCACTGGCTCAGCCATGTCAGTAACTGTCCTCACATCTAACTTCACTCACTGGCTCAGCCATGTCAGTAACTGTCATACCATCTAACGTCACTCACTGGCTCAGCCATGTCAGTAACTGTCCTACCATCTAACTTCAATCACTGGCTCAGTCATGTCAGTAACTGTCCTACCATCTAACTTCACTCACTGGCTCAGCCATGTCAGTAACTGTCCTACCATCTAACTTCACTCACTGGCTCAGCCATGTCAGTAACTGTCCTCAAATCTAACTTCACTCACTGGCTCAGCCATGTCAGTAACTGTCCTCACATCTAACTTCACTCACTGGCTCAGCCATGTCAGTAACTGTCCTCACATCTAACTTCACTCACTGGCTCAGCCATGTCAGTAACTGTCCTCACATCTAACTTCACTCACTGGCTCAGCCATGTCAGTAACTGTCCTCAAATCTAACTTCACTCACTGGCTCAGCCATGTCAGTAACTGTCCTCACATCTAACTTCACTCACTGGCTCAGCCATGTCAGTAACTGTCCTCACATCTAACTTCACTCACTGGCTCAGCCATGTCAGTAACTGTCCTCACATCTAACTTCACTCACTGGCTCAGCCATGTCAGTAACTGTCCTCACATCTAACTTCACTCACTGGCTCAGCCATGTCAGTAACTGTCCTCACATCTAACTTCACCCACTGGCTCAGCCATGTCAGTAACTGTCCTCACATCTAACTTCACTCACTGGCTCAGCCATGTCAGTAACTGTCCTCACATCTAACTTCACTCACTGGCTCAGCCATGTCAGTAACTGTCCTCACATCTAACTTCACTCACTGGCTCAGCCATGTCAGTAACTGTCCTCACATCTAACTTCACCCACTGGCTCAGCCATGTCAGTAACTGTCCTACCATCTAACTTCACCCAATGGCTCAGCCATGTCAGTAACTGTCCTACCATCTAACTTCAATCACTGGCTCAGTCATGTCAGTAACTGTCCTACCATCTAACTTCACTCACTGGCTCAGCCATGTCAGTAACTGTCCTACCATCTAACTTCACTCACTGGCTCAGCCATGTCAGTAACTGTCCTACCATCTAACTTCACTCACTGGCTCAGCCATGTCAGTAACTGTCCTACCATCTAACTTCACTCACTGGCTCAGTCATGTCAGTAACTGTCCTACCATCTAACTTCACTCACTGGCTCAGCCATGTCAGTAACTGTCCTCACATCTAACTTCACTCACTGGCTCAGCCATGTCAGTAACTGTCCTCACATCTAACTTCACTCACTGGCTCAGCCATGTCAGTAACTGTCCTACCATCTAACTTCACTCACTGGCTCAGTCATGTCAGTAACTGTCCTACCATCTAACTTCACTCACTGGCTCAGCCATGTCAGTAACTGTCCTCACATCTAACTTCACTCACTGGCTCAGCCATGTCAGTAACTGTCCTCACATCTAACTTCACCCACTGGCTCAGCCATGTCAGTAACTGTCCTCACATCTAACTTCACCCACTGGCTCAGCCATGTCAGTAACTGTCCTCACATCTAACTTCACCCACTGGCTCAGCCATGTCAGTAACTGTCCTCACATCTAACTTCACTCACTGGCTCAGCCATGTCAGTAACTGTCCTACCATCTAACTTCACTCACTGGCTCAGCCATGTCAGTAACTGTCCTCACATCTAACTTCACTCACTGGCTCAGACATGTCAGTAACTGTCCTCACATCTAACTTCACTCACTGGCTCAGCCATGTCAGTAACTGTCCTCACATCTAACTTCACTCACTGGCTCAGCCATGTCAGTAACTGTCCTCACATCTAACTTCACTCACTGGCTCAGCCATGTCAGTAACTGTCCTCACATCTAACTTCACTCACTGGCTCAGTCATGTCAGTAACTGTCCTCACATCTAACTTCACTCACTGGCTCAGCAATGTCAGTAACTGTCCTCACATCTAACTTCACTCACTGGCTCAGCCATGTCAGTAACTGTCCTCACATCTAACTTCACTCACTGGCTCAGCCATGTCAGTAACTGTCCTCACATCTAACTTCACTCACTGGCTCAGTCATGTCAGTAACTGTCCTCACATCTAACTTCACTCACTGGCTCAGCCATGTCAGTAACTGTCCTCACATCTAACTTCACTCACTGGCTCAGCCATGTCAGTAACTGTCCTACCATCTAACTTCACTCACTGGCTCAGCCATGTCAGTAACTGTCCTCACATCTAACTTCACTCACTGGCTCAGCCATGTCAGTAACTGTCCTCACATCTAACTTCACCCACTGGCTCAGTCATGTCAGTAACTGTACTCACATCTAACTTCACTCACTGGCTCAGCCATGTCAGTAACTGTCCTACCATCTAACTTCACTCACTGGCTCTGCCATGTCAGTAACTGTCCTCACATCTAACTTCACTCACTGGCTCAGCCATGTCAGTAACTGTCCTCACATCTAACTTCACTCACTGGCTCAGCCATGTCAGTAACTGTCCTCACATCTAACTTCACCCACTGGCTCAGCCATGTCAGTAACTGTCGTACCATCTAACTTCACTCACTGGCTCAGCCATGTCAGTAACTGTCCTCACATCTAACTTCACTCACTGGCTCAGCCATGTCAGTAACTGTCCTCACATCTAACTTCACCCACTGGCTCAGCCATGTCAGTAACTGTCGTACCATCTAACATCACTCACTGGCTCAGCCATGTCAGTAACTGTCCTCACATCTAACTTCACTCACTGGCTCAGCCATGTCAGTAACTGTCCTCACATCTAACTTCACTCACTGGCTCAGCCATGTCAGTAACTGTCATACCATCTAACTTCACTCACTGGCTCAGCCATGTCAGTAACTGTCCTACCATCTAACTTCAATCACTGGCTCAGTCATGTCAGTAACTGTCCTACCATCTAACTTCACTCACTGGCTCAGCCATGTCAGTAACTGTCCTACCATCTAACTTCACTCACTGGCTCAGCCATGTCAGTAACTGTCCTACCATCTAACTTCACTCACTGGCTCAGCCATGTCAGTAACTGTCCTACCATCTAACTTCACTCACTGGCTCAGTCATGTCAGTAACTGTCCTACCATCTAACTTCACTCACTGGCTCAGCCATGTCAGTAACTGTCCTCACATCTAACTTCACTCACTGGCTCAGCCATGTCAGTAACTGTCCTCACATCTAACTTCACTCACTGGCTCAGCCATGTCAGTAACTGTCCTACCATCTAACTTCACTCACTGGCTCAGTCATGTCAGTAACTGTCCTACCATCTAACTTCACTCACTGGCTCAGCCATGTCAGTAACTGTCCTCACATCTAACTTCACTCACTGGCTCAGCCATGTCAGTAACTGTCCTCACATCTAACTTCACTCACTGGCTCAGCCATGTCAGTAACTGTCCTCACATCTAACTTCACTCACTGGCTCAGTCATGTCAGTAACTGTCCTCACATCTAACTTCACTCACTGGCTAAGCCATGTCAGTAACTGTCCTCACATCTAACTTCACTCACTGGCTCAGCCATGTCAGTAACTGTCCTCACATCTAACTTCACTCACTGGCTCTGCCATGTCAGTAACTGTCCTCACATCTAACTTCACTCACTGGCTCAGCCATGTCAGTAACTGTCCTCACATCTAACTTCACTCACTGGCTCAGCCATGTCAGTAACTGTCCTCACATCTAACTTCACCCACTGGCTCAGCCATGTCAGTAACTGTCGTACCATCTAACTTCACTCACTGGCTCAGCCATGTCAGTAACAGTCCTCACATCTAACTTCACTCACTGGCTCAGCCATGTCAGTAACTGTCCTCACATCTAACTTCACCCACTGGCTCAGCCATGTCAGTAACTGTCGTACCATCTAACATCACTCACTGGCTCAGCCATGTCAGTAACTGTCCTCACATCTAACTTCACTCACTGGCTCAGCCATGTCAGTAACTGTCCTACCATCAAACTTCACTCACTGGCTCAGCCATGTCAGTAACTGTCCTCACATCTAACTTCACTCACTGGCTCAGCCATGTCAGTAACTGTCCTCACGTCTAACTTCACTCACTGGCTCAGCCATGTCAGTAACTGTCCTCACATCTAACTTCACTCACTGGCTCAGTCATGTCAGTAACTGTCCTCACATCTAACTTCACTCACTGGCTCAGCCATGTCAGTAACTGTCCTCACATCTAACTTCACCCACTGGCTCAGCCATGTCAGTAACTGTCCTCACATCTAACTTCACCCACTGGCTCAGCCATGTCAGTAACTGTCCTCACATCTAACTTCACTCACTGGCTCAGCCATGTCAGTAACTGTCCTCACATCTAACTTCACTCACTGGCTCAGCCATGTCAGTAACTGTCCTCACATCTAACTTCACCCACTGGCTCAGCCATGTCAGTAACTGTCGTACCATCTAACATCACTCACTGGCTCAGCCATGTCAGTAACTGTCCTCACATCTAACTTCACTCACTGGCAAAGCCATGTCAGTAACTATCCTACCATCTTACTTCACTCACTGGCAAAGCCATGTCATTAACTGTCCTACCATCTAACTTCACTCACTGGCTCAGCCATGTCAGTAACTGTCCTCACATCTAACTTCACTCACTGGCTCAGCCATGTCAGTAACTGTCCTCACATCTAACTTCACTCACTGGCTCAGCCATGTCAGTAACTGTCCTACCATCTAACTTCACTCACTGGCTCAGCCATGTCAGTAACTGTCCTCACATCTAACTTCACTCACTGGCTCAGCCATGTCAGTAACTGTCCTCACATCTAACTTCACTCACTGGCTCTGCCATGTCAGTAACTGTCCTCACATCTAACTTCACTCACTGGCTCAGCCATGTCAGTAACTGTCCTCACATCTAACTTCACTCACTGGCTCAGCCATGTCAGTAACTGTCCTCACATCTAACTTCACCCACTGGCTCAGCCATGTCAGTAACTGTCGTACCATCTAACTTCACTCACTGGCTCAGCCATGTCAGTAACTGTCCTCACATCTAACTTCACTCACTGGCTCAGCCATGTCAGTAACTGTCCTCACATCTAACTTCACCCACTGGCTCAGCCATGTCAGTAACTGTTGTACCATCTAACATCACTCACTGGCTCAGCCATGTCAGTAACTGTCCTCACATCTAACTTCACTCACTGGCTCAGCCATGTCAGTAACTGTCCTCACATCTAACTTCACTCACTGGCTCAGCCATGTCAGTAACTGTCATACCATCTAACGTCACTCACTGGCTCAGCCATGTCAGTAACTGTCCTACCATCTAACTTCAATCACTGGCTCAGTCATGTCAGTAACTGTCCTACCATCTAACTTCACTCACTGGCTCAGCCATGTCAGTAACTGTCCTACCATCTAACTTCACTCACTGGCTCAGCCATGTCAGTAACTGTCCTACCATCTAACTTCACTCACTGGCTCAGCCATGTCAGTAACTGTCCTACCATCTAACTTCACTCACTGGCTCAGTCATGTCAGTAACTGTCCTACCATCTAACTTCACTCACTGGCTCAGCCATGTCAGTAACTGTCCTCACATCTAACTTCACTCACTGGCTCAGCCATGTCAGTAACTGTCCTCACATCTAACTTCACTCACTGGCTCAGCCATGTCAGTAACTGTCCTACCATCTAACTTCACTCACTGGCTCAGTCATGTCAGTAACTGTCCTACCATCTAACTTCACTCACTGGCTCAGCCATGTCAGTAACTGTCCTCACATCTAACTTCACTCACTGGCTCAGCCATGTCAGTAACTGTCCTCACATCTAACTTCACTTACTGGCTCAGCCATGTCAGTAACTGTCCTCACATCTAACTTCACTCACTGGCTCAGTCATGTCAGTAACTGTCCTCACATCTAACTTCACTCACTGGCTCAGCCATGTCAGTAACTGTCCTCACATCTAACTTCACTCACTGGCTCAGCCATGTCAGTAACTGTCCTCACATCTAACTTCACTCACTGGCTCTGCCATGTCAGTAACTGTCCTCACATCTAACTTCACTCACTGGCTCAGCCATGTCAGTAACTGTCCTCACATCTAACTTCACTCACTGGCTCAGCCATGTCAGTAACTGTCCTCACATCTAACTTCACCCACTGGCTCAGCCATGTCAGTAACTGTCGTACCATCTAACTTCACTCACTGGCTCAGCCATGTCAGTAACAGTCCTCACATCTAACTTCACTCACTGGCTCAGCCATGTCAGTAACTGTCCTCACATCTAACTTCACCCACTGGCTCAGCCATGTCAGTAACTGTCGTACCATCTAACATCACTCACTGGCTCAGCCATGTCAGTAACTGTCCTCACATCTAACTTCACTCACTGGCTCAGCCATGTCAGTAAATGTCCTCACATCTAACTTCACTCACTGGCTCAGCCATGTCAGTAACTGTCCTCACATCTAACTTCACTCACTGGCTCAGCCATGTCAGTAACTGTCCTCACATCTAACTTCACTCACTGGCTCAGTCATGTCAGTAACTGTCCTTACATCTAACTTCACTCACTGGCTCAGCCATGTCAGTAACTGTCCTCACATCTAACTTCACTCACTGGTTCAGCCATGTCAGTAACTGTCCTCACATCTAACTTCACCCACTGGCTCAGCCATGTCAGTAACTGTCCTCACATCTAACTTCACTCACTGGCTCAGCCATGTCAGTAACTGTCCTCACATCTAACTTCACTCACTGGCTCAGCCATGTCAGTAACTGTCCTCACATCTAACTTCACCCACTGGCTCAGCCATGTCAGTAACTGTCGTACCATCTAACATCACTCACTGGCTCAGCCATGTCAGTAACTGTCCTCACATCTAACTTCACTCACTGGCAAAGCCATGTCAGTAACTATCCTACCATCTAACTTCACTCACTGGCAAAGCCATGTCAGTAACTGTCCTCACATCTAACTTCACTAACTGGCTCAGCCATGTCAGTAACTGTCCTCACATCTAACTTCACTCACTGGCTCAGCCATGTCAGTAACTGTCCTACCATCTAACTTCACTCACTGGCTCAGCCATGTCAGTAACTGTCCTCACATCTAACTTCACTCACTGGCTCAGCCATGTCAGTAACTGTCCTCACATCTAACTTCACTCACTGGCTCAGCCATGTCAGTAACTGTCCTCACATCTAACTTCACTCACTGGCTCAGCCATGTCAGTAACTGTCCTCACATCTAACTTCACTCACTGGCTCAGCTATGTCAGTAACTGTCCTCACATCTAACTTCACTCACTGGCTCAGCCATGTCAGTAACTGTCCTCACATCTAACTTCACTCACTGGCTCAGCTATGTCAGTAACTGTCCTACCATCTAACTTCACTCACTGGCTCAGCCATGTCAGTAACTGTCCTCACATCTAACTTCACTCACTGGCTCAGCTATGTCAGTAACTGTCCTACCATCTAACTTCACTCACTGGCTCAGCCATGTCAGTAACTGTCCTCACATCTAACTTCACTCACTGGCTCAGCCATGTCAGTAACTGTCCTCACATCTAACTTCACTCACTGGCTCAGCCATGTCAGTAACTGTCCTCACATCTAACTTCACTAACTGGCTCAGCCATGTCAGTAACTGTCCTCACATCTAACTTCACTCACTGGCTCAGCCATGTCAGTAACTGTCCTCACATCTAACTTCACTCACTGGCTCAGCCATGTCAGTAACTGTCCTCACATCTAACTTCACTCACTGGCTCAGCCATGTCAGTAACTGTCCTCACATCTAACTTCACTCACTGGCTCAGCCATGTCAGTAACTGTCCTCACATCTAACTTCACTCACTGGCTCAGCCATGTCAGTAACTGTCCTCACATCTAACTTCACTCACTGGCTCAGCCATGTCAGTAACTGTCCTCACATCTAACTTCACTCACTGGCTCAGCCATGTCAGTAACTGTCCTCACATCTAACTTCACTCACTGGCTCAGCCATGTCAGTAACTGTCCTCACATCTAACTTCACTAACTGGCTCAGCCATGTCAGTAACTGTCCTCACATCTAACTTCACTAACTGGCTCAGCCATGTCAGTAACTGTCCTACCATCTAACTTCACTCACTGGCTCAGCCATGTCAGTAACTGTCCTCACATCTAACTTCACTCACTGGCTTAGCCATGTCAGTAACTGTCCTCACATCTAACTTCACTAACTGGCTCAGCCATGTCAGTAACTGTCCTCACATCTAACTTCACTAACTGGCTCAGCCATGTCAGTAACTGTCCTCACATCTAACTTCACTCACTGGCTCAGCCATGTCAGTAAATGTCCTACCATCTAACTTCACTCACTGGCTCAGTCATGTCAGTAACTGTCCTACCATCTAACTTCACTCACTGGCTCAGCCATGTCAGTAACTGTCCTACCATCTAACTTCACCCACTGGCTTAGCCATGTCAGTAACTGTCCTACCATCTAACTTCTCACTGGCTCAGCAATGTCAGTAACTGTCCTCACATCTAACTTCACTCACTGGCTCAGCCATGTCAGTAACTATCCTACCATCTAACTTCACTCACTGGCTCAGCCATGTCAGTAACAGTCCTCACATCTAACTTCACTCACTGGCTCTGCCATGTCAGTAACTGTCCTACCATCTAACTTCACCCACTGGCTCAGCCATGTCAGTAACTGTCCTACCATCTAACTTCACTCACTGGCTCAGCCATGTCAGTAACTGTCCTACCATCTAACTTCACTCACTGGCTCAGCCATGTCAGTAACTGTCCTACCATCTAACTTCACTCACTGGCTCAGCCATGTCAGTAACTGTCCTCACATATAACTTCACTCACTGGCTCAGCCATGTCAGTAACTGTCCTCACATCTAACTTCACTCACTGGCTCAGCCATGTCAGTAACTGTCCTCACATCTAACTTCACTCACTGGCTCAGCCATGTCAGTAACTGTCCTACCATCTAACTTCACTCACTGGCTCAGTCATGTCAGTAACTGTCCTCACATCTAACTTCACTCACTGGCTCAGCCATGTCAGTAACTGTCCTACCATCTAACTTCACTCACTGGCTCAGCCATGTCAGTAACTGTCCTCACATCTAACTTCACTCACTGGCTCAGCCATGTCAGTAACTGTCCTCACATCTAACTTCACTCACTGGCTCAGCCATGTCAGTAACTGTCCTACCATCTAACTTCACTCACTGGCTCAGTCATGTCAGTAACTGTCCTCACATCTAACTTCACTCACTGGCTCAGCCATGTCAGTAACTGTCATACCATCTAACTTCACTCACTGGCTCAGCCATGTCAGTAACTGTCCTCACATCTAACTTCACTCACTGGCTCAGCCATGTCAGTAACTGTCCTCACATCTAACTTCACTCACTGGCTCAGCCATGTCAGTAACTGTCCTCACATCTAACTTCACTCACTGGCTCAGCCATGTCAGTAACTGTCCTCACATCTAACTTCACTCACTGGCTCAGCCATGTCAGTAACTGTCCTCACATCTAACTTCACTCACTGGCTCAGCCATGTCAGTAACTGTCCTACCATCTAACTTCACTCACTGGCTCAGTCGTGTCAGTAACTGTCCTCACATCTAACTTCACTCACTGGCTCAGCCGTGTCAGTAACTGTCCTACCATCTAACTTCACCCACTGGCTAAGCCGTGTCAGTAACTGTCCTACCATCTAACTTCACTGACTGGCTCAGCCATGTCAGTAACTGTCCTACCATCTAACTTCACTCACTGGCTCAGCCATGTCAGTAACTGTCCTACCATCTAACTTCACTCACTGGCTCAGCCATGTCAGTAACTGTCCTACCATCTAACTTCACTCACTGGCTCAGCCATGTCAGTAACTGTCCTACCATCTAACTTCACTCACTGGCTCAGCCATGTCAGTAACTGTCCTACCATCTAACTTCACTCACTGGCTCAGCCATGTCAGTAACTGTACTACCATCTAACTTCACTCACTGGCTCAGCCATGTCAGTAACTGTCCTCACATCTAACTTCACTCACTGGCTCAGCCATGTCAGTAACTGTCCTCACATCTAACTTCACTCACTGGCTCAGCCATGTCAGTAACTGTCCTCACATCTAACTTCACTCACTGGCTCAGCCATGTCAGTAACTGTCCTCACATCTAACTTCTTTCACTGGCTCAGCCATGTCAGTAACTGTCCTCACATCTAACTTCACTCACTGGCTCAGCCATGTCAGTAACTGTCCTCACATCTAACTTCACTCACTGGCTCAGCCATGTCAGTAACTGTATTCACATCTAACTTCACTCACTGGCTCAGCCATGTCAGTAACTGTCCTCACATCTAACTTCACTCACTGGCTCAGCCATGTCAGTAACTGTCCTCACATCTAACTTCACTCACTGGCTCAGCCATGTCAGTAACTGTCCTCACATCTAACTTCACTCACTGGCTCAGCCATGTCAGTAACTGTCCTCACATCTAACTTCACTCACTGGCTCAGCCATGTCAGTAACTGTCCTACCATCTAACTTCACTCACTGGCTCAGTCGTGTCAGTAACTGTCCTCACATCTAACTTCACTCACTGGCTCAGCCGTGTCAGTAACTGTCCTACCATCTAACTTCACCCACTGGCTCAGCCGTGTCAGTAACTGTCCTACCATCTAACTTCACTCACTGGCTCAGCCATGTCAGTAACTGTCCTACCATCTAACTTCACTCACTGGCTCAGCCATGTCAGTAACTGTCCTACCATCTAACTTCACTCACTGGCTCAGCCATGTCAGTAACTGTCCTACCATCTAACTTCACTCACTGGCTCAGCCATGTCAGTAACTGTCCTACCATCTAACTTCACTCACTGGCTCAGCCATGTCAGTAACTGTCCTACCATCTAACTTCACTCACTGGCTCAGCCATGTCAGTAACTGTCCTACCATCTAACTTCACTCACTGGCTCAGCCATGTCAGTAACTGTCCTCACATCTAACTTCACTCACTGGCTCAGCCATGTCAGTAACTGTCCTCACATCTAACTTCACTCACTGGCTCAGCCATGTCAGTAACTGTCCTCACATCTAACTTCACTCACTGGCTCAGCCATGTCAGTAACTGTCCTCACATCTAACTTCTTTCACTGGCTCAGCCATGTCAGTAACTGTCCTCACATCTAACTTCACTCACTGGCCCAGCCATGTCAGTAACTGTCCTCACATCTAACTTCACTCACTGGCTCAGTCATGTCAGTAACTGTCCTCACATCTAACTTCACTCACTGGCTCAGCCATGTCAGTAACTGTCCTCACATCTAACTTCACTCACTGGCTCAGCCATGTCAGTAACTGTCCTCACATCTAACTTCACTCACTGGCTCAGTCATGTCAGTAACTGTCCTCACATCTAACTTCACTCACTGGCTCAGTCATGTCAGTAACTGTCCTCACATCTAACTTCACTCACTGGCTCAGCCATGTCAGTAACTGTCCTACCATCTAACTTCACTCACTGGCTCAGCCATGTCAGTAACTGTCCTACCATCTAACTTCACCCACTGGTTCAGCCATGTCAGTAACTGTCCTACCATCTAACTTCACTCACTGGCTCAGCCATGTCAGTAACTGTCCTACCATCTAACTTCACTCACTGGCTCAGCCATGTCAGTAACTGTCCTCACATCTAACTTCACTCACTGGCTCAGCCATGTCAGTAACTGTCCTCACATCTAACTTCACTCACTGGCTCAGCCATGTCAGTAACTGTCCTCACATCTAACTTCACCCACCGGCTCAGTCATGTCAGTAACTGTCCTACCATCTAACTTCACTCACTGGCTCAGCCATGTCAGTAACTGTCCTCACATCTAACTTCACTCACTGTCACTTCACTCACTTCAGTAACTGTCCTCATATATAATTAATACATCACATACATATCACATATGTTACAATAACTTACAGCATCACAAACAATGAATTAAAACAAGATAATGTGAATCTAACAATGAATTAAAACAAGATAATGTGAATCTAACAATGAATTAAAACAAGATAATGTGAATCTATCAGTGAACTTTAACAAGATAATGTGAATCTAACAGTGAATTACAACAAGATAATGTGAATCTAACAATGAATTAAAACAAGATGTGAATCTAACAATGAATCTAGCCAGTCTCCCTGGCCAAGGGGTTAACAACGTTGTTCATAAGCTTATATATCCACGTTAAGAAAACAGCTGCGCGAGATTCGGCAGTGGATCGTGCCGCACTGGTCTGGTAACTTACGGGGTATGTGAGCCAGTCGTTCAGAAAGCAATGGCAAACTACTAGTACATCAACAGCAGCTGAAAAATGCTGGTGTTGACTGCAATGTTCAGTAATTCATATGCAACAAAAATACAATAATTAAAACAAGATAATGTGAATCTAACAGTGAACTTTAACAAGATAATATGAATGTAATAGTGAACTTTTACCAGATAATGTGAATCTAACAGTGAACTTTAACAAGATATTGTGAATCTAACAATGAATTTTAACAATGTGCATCTAACAATGAATTTTAACAAGATAATGTGAATCTAACAGTGAACTTTAACAAGTTAATATGAATTTAACAATGAATTAAAACAAGTTAATGTGAATCTAACAGTGAATTAAAACAAGAACAAGATCAAGTGAATCTAACAGTATACGTACTCCCGATTGTGAAACTCTGATGCAAACTCCAGTGGTCTGCCATGATGTCCATGTTCTCCTGCTTGATGGGACTGTTCACTGTGTCCCTGTGTTTCTGCTGACTGCTGGTGGTGTTGCTGGGGCGGTTGCTGATGCTGTTGGGGAGGTTGCTGCTGCTGTTGGGGTGGTTGCTGATGCTGTTGGGGCGGTTGCTGATGATGATGCGGTGGTTGCTGTTGTTGCAGTGGCTCACCATGATGAGGCTGCTGGCGTGGAGGGACCCCTGGAGGCTGTTGTATACTCTCAGACACAAGGGACAGCAGGAGGAAGGCAGGAAGCAAGAAAGTGAATGCCATGATCGACAAAACCACCTGCAAACATGAGAATCACATGTACAGGTTACTTTACCTTCTATCACTGAACCTGCAAACATGAGAATCACATGTATAGGTTACTTTACCTTCTATCACTGAACCTGCAAACATGAGAATCACATGTACAGGTTATTTTACCTTCTATCACTGAACCTGCAAACATGAGAATCACATGTACAGGTTATTTTACCTTCTATCACTGAACCTGCAAACATGAGAATCACATGTATAGGTTACTTTATCTTCTATCACTGAACACTGTATACTGAATAATTCTTACCACAGTTCTATGCTGTTTACTGTTTTATTCTTACCACAGTTCTATGCTGTTTACTGTTTTATTCTTGCCACAGTTCTATGCTGTTTACTGTTTTATTCTTGTCACAGTTATGTGCTGTTTACTGTTTTATTCTTGTCACAGTTCTATGCTGTTTACTGTTTTATTCTTGTCACAGTTATGTGCTGTTTACTGTTTTATTCTTGTCACAGTTCTATGCTGTTTACTGTTTTATTCTTGCCAGATACTGGATTATATGTCAGTGTTAATCAGTGGATTATATGTCAGTGTTAATCAGTGGCTTATATGTCAGTGTTAATCAGTGGATTATATGTCAGAGTTAATCAGTGTATGTTTGTATGGAGGGATATCAATGCCAGTAATCTGTAAAAGTAAGCCGTGACCAAGAGCATTGAGGTAACGAATCTCATTTGCTGAAGCACAAGACTGGTGGGCCTGGAATAACTGTGCATACAAAACTGTACGCTTGAAGCATTTAACAATGTGGTCTCTGTGTGAGATGACCTTGCATACACAACTGTACGCTTGAAGCATTTAACAATGTGGTCTCTGTGTGAGATGACCTTGCATACACAACTGTACGCTTGAAGTATTTAACAATGTGGTTTCTGTGTGAGATGACCTTGCATACACAACTGTAGTAGACACCTAGTAGTAGACACCTTTCAGTCTTGACAGACTAAAGTATGTGAGTGGAATGTGGCCACTATTCCATCACAATGTCTGGGCAGAGCTTCAGAGATCATGTGATGCCCAAACGACATGACCCCTCTCTCGGCCTAGTCTTGTGTATTCCAGAGGAATGGGTAACCAATACGTCTGGCACAAGGTAGGCTGCAGACGCTGGCGGCTCAGCGTCAATCCACCGAGACCTCACCACCACGAGCCGGTGGCGAGTTATGGCCAGACCCTGACACCCAAGGGACCCGGCTTAGAGACGTTCAGCCATGTCCCACAGATGAGGGCCTTGTACGAGCCCGGACCATGAGGGCGCGCACATCTGTCAGTCACAAGTGTCCGGACCTGTGTAAAGCGTGCACTATCGTCAGACTCCCCACCTGACTTATAGCGGTCCCCGCGACCAGCGGGAATAGGTCCGCCATAGCTACTGCAGGAGATATTGCCTGTCTATTTGCAAGCAAATCTCCCATACTTCCACTGTGCGGATCTCGCGACCAGCGAGAATAGGCCCGCCGGAGATTTGCTCGTCTGATGCGAACAAATCTCTACCGAGAGACTGAATAAGTAAAGAAACGATAAAAGTAGTGGTATTTCAATTGCGCTTGCGCTCCCACCTATGCTACACCCTTCATGTGTCTTCACAAAGTCGGACTAGAGTCAAGCTCAACAGGGTCTTCTTTCCCCGCTGATTCTACCAAGCCCGTTAGCGAAACCACACAACTGTACGCTTGAAGTATTTAACAATGTGGTCTCTGTGTGAGATGACCTTGCATACACAACTGTACGCTTGAAGCATTTAACAATGTGGTCTCTGTGTGAGATGACCTTGCATACACAACTGTACGCTTGAAGCATTTAACAATGTGGTCTCTGTGTGAGATGACCTTGCATACACAACTGTACGCTTGAAGTATTTAACAATGTGGTCTCTGTGTGAGATGACCTTGCATACACAACTGTACGCTTGAAGCATTTAACAATGTGGTTTCTGTGTGAGATGACCTTGCATACACAACTGTAAGCTTGAAGCATTTAACAATGTGGTTTCTGTGTGAGATGACTTTGCATACACGACTGTACGCTTGAAGCATTTAACAATGTGGTCTCTGTGTGAGATGACCTTGCATACACAACTGTACGCTTGAAGCATTTAACAATGTGGTCTCTGAGTGAAATGACCTTGTATACACAACTGTACGCTTGAAGTATTTAACAATGTGGTCTCTGAGTTGGGTGACAAGAATGATGTTTGCATGTTTCACAGCGGCATTCTGTTGGTCAGAGGAAACCACTGCAACACACATTGTCTTCATCACAGACTCAAGGAGTATGCTTAGTATAGTGGAGAAAGGAATGTTTTGTGTGGAATGTCTCACCTCGCTTTAGAGATCACAGATTGTAAGACATGTATGGATTTTTTTGCCCTGGCCATGTGGGAGTGTGGGGGAATGAACAGGCTGACAGGCTGGCAGGGAATGCACCTTTTGGTGGTTGATTACTTATGGACAAGGGAGAGGTGGTCATGCGCTTGTGGGACCAGGTGGAGAAGGTGGAGGAACAGACTGAGAACCTGGATGTGGATAGAATGAGATTGCGGGGATTGGCAGGGGTTCTGGTAGAATCTCAAAACTGAGAGGGAAGACTAGGAGAATTTTCAATCAGATGGTGGTAGGAACGATCTTCTTCTTCTTCTTCTTCTTCTTCTTCTTCTTCTTCTTCTTCTTCTTCTTCTTCTTCTTCTGCGTTCATCCAGAGTTTTTTTTTTTCGGTTGTGATTGCGTTGTGCCTGTTTACAGCAAAGCTGCGTTCTTGCTTCTTCTTCTCACATCCGACTTCTGCGAGCATTTGTTGACCGGGTTAACCATCCCGGGAGGAACGATCAGTAGTGTGACTCTTCATTGGCTGTTGAACGAGGGGGCGGAGCGCATATGGGAATGTCCTGAGTGCAGTGATGTCAGTTCTTAGCTCAACTCAACTCAACTGGTGACAATAACTGATAGAATCTGATGATATATATATATATACATATAGGTCTCAACTCAACTGATAGAATCCGATGATCTTATTAAAAGGTCTCAAAGTGTCTGGAAGAAATTGTTCACTGCAGGAAACATAATCACAAGAAAGTATTCACTGTAGGAAACATATTCACAAGAAATTGTTAACTGCAGGAAACATATTCACAAGAAATTGTTCACTGCAGGAAACATATTCACAAGAAATTGTTCACTGTAGGAAACATAATCACAAGAAATTGTTCACTGTAGGAAACATAATCACAAGAAATTGTTCACTGTAGGAAACATATTCACAAGAAATTGTTCACTGTAGGAAACATATTCACAAGAAATTGTTCACTGCAGGAAACATAATCACAAGAAAGTATTCACTGTAGAAAACATATTCACAAGAAATTGTTCACTGCGGGAAACATATTCACAAGAAATTGTTCACTGCGGGAAACATATTCACAAGAATGGTATTTCATAACAGAAGGAAGATATGACACAAAAAGTGTCAATGGAATGGAAAAATGTCAACTCCATACTGCTCGGCTAGCAAATCCATTATGTGGAAAGTCTGAATCGAAAGCTCATAGTGTGGGCATCATCAAAGGTGGAAAAAGCATCCCAGTGGCACGAAATAGAATCTTGCTTGGATAGCAAATCCATTATGTGGAAAGTCTGAATCGAAAGCTCACTGTGTGGATGTCATCTGCATGCTGCATTATTCTGGTTTCTGGAGGAACAGCCTGTGGTGAACGGAAGGTCCAATATACGGAAGTGAGGCTAAGCAGCCATGTGCAGGATGTGACGATTCCTTGGGTGAGCCCAGTACCAGAGCGCTATGTGTAGGCTCTGCAATTATGGAAGCCTCCTTGGATGGCGGGGAATGACCATAGTCTGCCCCTGCCTTCCCTTGAGGGCTGACCAGGATGTCTTTGGCTGTTCTAAATGGGCCAGCTGGGATGGGGATAACACCACAACAGTGAGAGTCAAACGTCCTACGAAACACCAGGGAAGGTAACCCAGCTAACAAATGCCTGAAGAAGTCAGATGTGTCTGCCGAAAGGTTCAAATATTGCAGGTCTGTTGTAAACAGGCACAACGCAATTATGCCTAACGCAACATTCTGGATGAACACAGAAGAAGAAGTCAGCGACGGTGGGCAGAGGATCTCTCAATGGAGGCAATGGCTATGGTCATCTGATCAGTATAGTCACTGCCAGGAAGGAAGAATGGAAGACTTTCCTCCTTATTGATTCCCGGGCAGAGGAGGCTCGTTAGCCTTGGTTGGTGTCCCCTCTAAGATAGGAAAGTCTGAACTTCAAACCTCTGCTGCCTTGCGGTTATACCCAGATTGGAAAGGCTTCGGGAGTAAACCCTAAGGACAAATCCGACTCGACATGGTGCTCACTAAATGCAGTAATCTCCGCAATGTACGGCTGACTCATAGCTATCATAGTGCTGACTGCGAGACCGATCATTCACTCATCTCCAGCAAGGTGAAGATAAAACCTACGAGAATCTACAGAAGCCGAACAGAAGGAAGACCCCGCATTGACACCAGCGGCACCCAAAATACAGAGAAGGTCAACAAATTCACGCAGGCTCTAGCGGAGACTCTGCCTGGCCCCACAAACGGAACTGCCACCGAGAGATGGAGTTATTTGCGCGACACCATCTACAACACAGCACTATCAACATTTGGCAAGGAGCAAACTAAGTCATCCGACTGGTCTGAAGCACACTCTGAAGAGATGTTCCCAGTCCTGGAGATAAAGAGACATGCATTCTCAATGTATAAAACATTACCTTCAGAGAAAACATTGCAGGCATTGCGAATGGGCAGAAATAGAGCACAACAGACCGCTAGAAAATGTGCGAACAGGTACTGGCTACAGCTCTCTGCACAAATTCAAACTTGTGAAGACACTGGAAATATAAGAGGAATGTACGAGGGCATCAAGCAAGCTGTCGGTCCATCAAAAAATAAGATGGCCCCTTTATGATCAACAGAGGGGGTAATCATAAAAGAAATTGAGCGAAACAAATGGATCCCTGGGTAGAACGCTACTCAGAGCTATACTCGGTGGAGAACACTGTCAGAGAAGAAGCTCTGGAAGCCATTGAACAACAGTCCATCATGCATGCCCTGGATAACGAACTGTGCCTCACAGAAATCAGTGAAGCACTAGACACTCTCAAACCCAGCAAGGTACCAGGAAAAGATAGCATTCCACCTGAAATTTTAAAATGTGGCAAAGAAACAATCACCCCAGAATTTTATGCAATAATTCAGCAAGAAAAATCAGTACCACAAGATTTTAGTGATGCAAACATTGTTACCAATTATAAAAACAAAGGCGACAGAAGCGACTGCAACAACTATCGCGGCATTTCCCTATTCAGCATTACAAGCAAAATTTTCGCTCGAGTAATCCTAAAAAGATTACACATTCTTGCTGAAAGAATCTACCCCGAATCACAGTGTGGATTTAGACCCAACAGGTCCACCATCGATATGATTTTCTCACTCAGGCAGCTCCAAGAGAAGTGCAGAGAACAGAGGAAGCCATTATATATTGCCTTCATCGACCTCACAAAGGCATTTGACCTCGTGAGCAGAAACGGCCATTTTAAAATCCTTGAGAAGATATGATGTCCAGTCCACCCACCCTGCTAAGTCTCATTAAATCATTTCACGAAAACATGCAATGGAAAACCATTTTATTCGATGGCTCAACATCCCAGTCATTCAGCATCAGCAGCGGAGTAAAGCAGTGCTTGCTCCTACACTTTTTGGTATCTTCTTTCTCCTTTCTCTTAAGACAGGCATTTGGGACTACCTCCATACAAGATCTGATGGCAAATTTTATAACCCATCAAGACTCAAGGCAAAGACCACAATAAAATCAAGATGCATAAGAGAACTACATTTTGCAGATGATGCAGCACTGACTACTCATGCAGCAGAAGATCTCCAAAGGCTCATAGATCATTTTGCAGCCGCCTGCAAAGACTTTGGGCTCACCATTAGCCAAAATAAAACACAGGTGATGGAACAAGATGCTGGTGCGCCTCCGTCAATCAAAATTTCTAATTACGAACTGAAGGTTGTCCATGTGTTTGTGTATTTGGGATCGATAATATCAGACAATCTTTCATTAGAGACAGAAATCGACAAACACATTCGAAAGGCAGCCACAACACTTTCCAGGCTAGCTACGAGAGTATGGGAGAACAACAAATCAAATCAAATCAAATCAAATCAACTTTATTAGGGTCACAAATTGGGCGCGCAGGCCCGTCTTACATTCGGCCCTTCCAATCACTCGTCTTTCGTTCATCAAGAGCATTATACATTTACATAGGAAGAAAAATAAACATTGTGAAGTGAATGTTGTAAACATAAACAAGGCTAAACATGGAGAAAAATGTGTACATAAAAAGTATGTGACGTACAAGTAGTGATGCCAGCGCGTCCCACACACACACACACACACCACACACACACACTCTCTCTCTCTCTCTCTCTCTCTCATTCACTCTCATTCTCACTCATTCACTCACACACACACACTCTCACTCATTCACTCTCCAGCTCACTCATTCACTCTCCCATTCACTCATTCACTCTCCCGCTCACTCATTCACTCTCCCGCTCACTCATTCACTCTCCCGCTCACTCATTCACTCTCACGCTCACTCATTCACTCTCATGCTCACTCATTCTGTCTCTCCCGCTCACTCATTCACTCTCCCGCTCACTCATTCACTCTCCCGTTCAATCATTCACTCTCCCGCTCACTCATTCACTCTCCCGCTCACTCATTCACTCTCACTCATTCACTCTCATGCTCACTCATTCACTCTCACGCTCACTCATTCACTGTCCCGCTCACTCATTCACTCTGCCGCTCACTCATTCACTCTCACGCTCACTCATTTACTCACACGCCCACTAATTCACTCTCACGCTCAATCATTCACTCTCCCGCTCACTGATTCACTCTCACGCTCACTCATTCACTCTCACGCTCACTCATTCCTTCTCACGCTCACTCATTCACTCACACTCATTCACTCTCACGCTCACTCAATCACTCTCACGCTCACTCATTCACTCTCACACTCTCACACTCACTCATTCACTCTCCCGCTCACTCATTCACTCTCCCGCTCAATCATTCACTCTCCCGCTCACTCATTCACTCTCCCGCTCACTCATTCACTCTCCCGCTCACTCATTCACTCTCCCGCTCACTCATTCCTTCTCACGCTCACTCATTCACTCTCACTCATTCACTCTCACGCTCACTCAATCACTCTCACGCTCACTCATTCACTCTCACACATTCACTCTCACGCTCACTCATTCACTCTCCCGCTCACTCATTCACTCTCCCGCTCAATCATTCACTCTCCCGCTCACTCATTCACTCTCACTAATTCACTCTCCCGCTCACTCATTCACTCTTCCGCTCACTCATTCACTCTCCCGCTCACTCATTAACTCTCCCGCTCACTCATTCACTCTCCCGCTCACTCATTCACTCTCCCGCTCACTCATTCACTCTCACGCTCACTCATTCACTCTCACGCTCACTCATTCACTCTTACTCATTCACTCCCACACACAGACACTCTCACTCATTCACTCTCACGCTCACTCATTCGCTCTCACGCTCACTCATTCACTCTCCCGCTCACTCATTCACCCTCACGCTCACTCATTCACTCTCACGCTCACTCATTCACTCTCCCGCTCACTCATTCACTCTCACGCTCAATCATTCACTCTCCCGCTCACTCATTCACTCTCACTCATTCACTCTCACGCTCACTCATTCACTCTCACGCTCACTCATTCACTCTCACGCTCACTCATTCACTCTCACGCTCACTCATTCTGTCTCTCATTCACACTAACTCACTCTCTCACTCAAACTATAGTAATGAACATAAGTTTAGATTATACATGATAAAATCAAATGGTATTTAACTTATAATATGACAGATGAGAATACACAAACATATGGATTCGCGTGTTACATAACATGCGTGTTACATTACATGCATCTGCTCAGCTCTCTCTCTCTCTCTCTCTCTCTCTCTCTCTCACTCTTTCTCTCTCTCTCTCTGTATTCTTTCATATACACACACTCACACGCATGCGTACGCTCTCACACACACACACACACTCTCTTTCTCTCTCATTCACTCTCACTCTCACTAATTCACTCTCCCGCTCACTCATTCACTCTCACGCTCACTCATTTACTCTCACGCTCACTCATTCACTCTCCCGCTCACTCATTCACTCTCCCGCTCACTCATTCACTCTCACGCTCACTCATTCACTCTCACGCTCACTCATTCACTCTCCTGCTCACTCATTCACTCTCCCGCTCACTCATTCACTCTTCCGCTCACTCATTCATTCTCCCGCTCACTCATTTACTCTCCCGCTCACTCATTCACTCTCACTCATTCTGTCTCTCCCGCTCACTCATTCACTCTCCCGCTCACTCATTCACTCTCCCGCTCACCCATTCACTCTCCCGCTCACTCATTCACTCTCCCGTTCAATCATTCACTCTCACTCATTCACTCTCACGCTCGCTCATTCACTCTCACGCTCACTCATTCACTGTCCCGCTCAATCATTCACTCTGCCGCTCACTCATTCACTCTCACACTCACTCATTTACTCTCACGCTCAATCATTCACTCTCCCTCTCACTGATTCACTCTCACGCTCACTCATTCACTCTCACGCTCACTCATTCACTCTCACGCTCACTCATTCCTTCTCACGCTCACTCATTCACTCTCACTCATTCACTCTCACGCTCACTCATTCACTCTCACGCTCACTCATTCACTCTCACTCATTCACTCTCACTCATTCACTCTCACTCTCACGCTCAATCATTTACTCTCCCGCTCACTCTCATGCTCACTCATTCACTCTCCCGCTCACTCATTCACTCTCCCGCTCACTCATTCACTCTCCCGCTCACTCATTCACTCTCCCGCTCACTCATTCACTCTCCCGCTCACTCATTCACTCTCCCGCTCACTCATACACTCTCACGCTCACTCATTCACTCACACGCTCACTCATTCACTCTCACTCATTCACTCACACACACAGACACTCTCACTCATTCACTCTCCCGCTCACTCATTCGCTCTCCCGCTCACTCATTCACTCTCCCGCTCACTCATTCACCATCACGCTCACTCATTCACTCTCCCGCTCACTCATTCACTCTCACTCATTCACTCTCCCGCTCACTCATTCACTCTCCCGCTCACTCATTCACTCTCACTCATTCACTCTCACTCATTCACTCTCACTCATTCACTCTCACTCATTCTGTCTCTCATTCACACTCACTCATTCACTCTCCCGCTCACTCATTCACTCTCACTCATTCACTCTCCCGCTCACTCATTCACTCTCACGCTCAATCATTCACTCTCCCGCTCACTCATTCACTCTCACGCTCACTCATTCACTCTCACTCATTCACTCTCACGATCGCTCATTCTGTCTCTCATTCACACTCACTCACTCTCTCACTCAAATTACAGTAATGAACATAAGTTTAGATTATACATGATAAAATCAAATGGTATTTAACTGTATAATATGAGTATAATATGACAGATGAGAATACACAAACATATGGATTCGCGTGTTACATAGCATTCGTGTTACATGACATGCATCTGCTCAGCTCTCTCTCTCTCTCTCTCTCTCTCTCTCTCTCTCTCTCTCTCTGTATTCTTTCATATACACACACTCACACGCATGCGCGCGCTCACACACACTAACACATCAACTCTCCCACTGTCTCACTCTCTAACACACAATCCTACACACACACACACACACTCACTCTCTCAATCACACTCTCTCACACATACACGTACACATGAACGCATGCACGCACGCACACACTCCCTCACTCACTCTCACACATACACGTACGAATGCATGCACTGACACATTCCCCCACCATTTCTCGCTCAATCACTCTCTCCACACACACGCATGCACACACGCATTCACTCTCTCCCTCTCTCTGACACCCACTCTCTCTCTCTCTCTCTCTCTCTCTCTCTCTCTCTCTCTCTCTCTCTCTCTCGCTCGCTCCCACACGCACACACATATATAGTGAACAATTATAATGAACAATTATACTGAACAATTATACCAGTAAATGAATTATGGTGGCATATAGTCGGTATGGATTAAGTATTGAAAGAGTTTTCGGTTAAATGTGTAGGGACTCATTGGAGTTTTCAGATCTGGAGGCAGATGATTCCATAAGTGAGCACCAGAATAGGCAAAACATGTTTTGTATAGGTCCAATCTAGGCTTTGAGACATGTAACAAATTTAGGCGCTTGCTGTTCATTGCATTAGATTGAATCAGCGGCAGAAGATACTCTGGGGTATTTTGAGATATAATTTTATTCACTAATTTGGCTTTGTTGAAAAGGAAGCGCTTTTGTAGTGGTAGAAGTCTTAGATGACTGTACAAATTATTACTTTCAACGTGCTTTATGCCAGAAACCAGACGAATAGCGCGGTTTTGTAGAGAACATAGTCGTTTTAAATTAGATTTAGGGCAACCATCCCAAACTGTGGAACAGTAATCGAGATGTGATTGGATATAGCATGTATAGAATATTTTTCGTGTGCTTTCGTCCAGGAAGTGCTGAATTTTAGCAAGTTGGTAAACTTTTTGTGCTATTTTCTTGGTAAGAGCGTGAACATGAGAGCTCCAGTTCAAATGACTGTCTATTAAAAGCCCTAGTGTTTTATGTTCAGTCACATTAACTATAGGTAACGTGCCCATGCGGAGTTCGAGCGGTGATCCAGTTATGGCTAGTGTCTGTAGTTTTTGTCTGGTCGTTATTAGCATGGATTTGGTTTTGCCGATGTTAATTTGCATGCGGTTTTCATTGCTCCATCTAGTAAGATTATCAAGTTCCTTTTGTAAAGAATTCTCTAATTCACTACGGTTTTCTTGACTAGTATATATAGTACAGTCGTCAGCAAATAGATCACAAGTTGTATTGATATATAAAGGAAGATCATTAATATAAACTGCAAAAAGCAGCGGACCTAGTATTGAGCCCTGAGGCACACCAATATTAAGCTGTGTGGGTCTTGATAGACAGTTGTTGAAGGACACGACTTGTTGCCTGTCGGATAGAAATGACGTAATTATGTTCACCATGTTGGTGCTTGTCTTCATTTGCTTTAGTTTTCTAATTAAAATATCGTGATCTACCATATCAAAAGCTTTTTTAAAGTCTACAAACACCGCTCCACAAATTCTACCGTTGTTGATGTTTAAGTGCCAGTTATCGGTCATTTTTGTTAGAGCACTATGGCAAGAATATTTAGGTCGAAACCCAGATTGACTGTTAATTATTAGATCGTTGTTAATTAAATGGTGTAACGTTATTTTATGAATGTGTTTTTCTAGTGGTTTTGATAGCGACGATAGTAAGGAAATAGGTCTATAATTACCCAAAACGCTATTATCGATTGAGCCATTTTTAATAAGCGGAAACACTTTAGCAATTTTAAATGCAGATGGAAAGTAGTTTTTGGCCAGGCACTGGTTATATATGAACGTTAAGGACTCGCTAATGACTGGTGCAGCACAACGAAGAATTCTATTACTGATACCATCTAGGCCGTGTGAGTTTGTTGATTTGAGGTTCAAGAGATATTTATAAACGTCTGCAACAGACATTAAAGGAATCTCAGCGGGAATATTTCTGCCGCACTTCTCCTCACAGAATGATGCCAGTGAACTCAAATTACACGATGAGTCTGGTATTGAAGACTTTAGATTCTCTATTTCTGATTGAAAGAACCAACTGAATTCATCGCATGTTATAGAATTTGGTATTGCTGATTCTGTAGGGCGTTTCTTATTGGTTAGCAAGTTAATAGCCTTCCATATATTTGTACTGTTTGAATTATCTACAATCAAATTTTTAAAATGATCTTTTTTTATCCTACGAATTTCATATTTAACTTTATTCCTTAGTCTGCGGTAATTGATGAAGTCTTTATTTTTGTGTGCTGTATCTCGCTCTCTCATGATTTCCAGCACTTCTCTAGTGACCCATGGGGATTTATGTTGATTTTTGACTCGAACTTCTTTGATTGGCACGTGTTTATCGAACACATTGTAGACTGTCTTCGTCCAGAAAGCTAATGCATCGTCCGGGTCAGGAAGTTGGTAAACGTGATCAAGGGCTGCTTTTCTTAAGTCTTGCAAAAATAAATCTTGGTTGAATGCTTTATAATTCCTAAATTTGATACTTACATGTTTATGTTTAAGAGGTTTGAACCCAATTCTTGACCATGTACAACATACCGGGTAGTGGTCACTAACTGTACAAACAGGAACAGAACATTCAATAATATTATCTGGACAAGTAACATATATATGATCAATTATAGTTGAGGATGTGTCAGTAACCCTTGTGGGACGGTTTATTAGTTGTTTGAAATTGTAAGAAAGAATGATATCGTCCCATGTCTGGTTGGATTTAGGAATATCTATGTTAAAGTCACCTAATATCATGACTTCTCTACCTTCTGTAAACACTATATCCATCATTGTGGTGAAACAGTCATACCAATTGTACCCAGCACACGGATTCCTATATAGGTATCCAATGAGAAACGGCTGTTGGCTGGCTGGCTTCACCTCTAACCAAACACATTCTATCTCTACTGACTCGAGATCACTTCTACGGTAACAGTTGAGAGAATTGGAAATGTATACAGCAATACCTGTCTCTAATTTTTGATTTGCGTCTCTTCGAATTACTTTAAACCCCTTAAGAGTGATTTCAGAGTCGGATATTTTGTCGTTGAGACGACTTTCTGTGATTCCAAACACATGGAATTGTTTGCACAGTATTACCGAAAGCTCAGGTAATTTATTGAGCAAATGATAGATGTTGAGATGGCCTATACTTAGGCCATCTTTGTGAAGCCACTGATCGTGATTTGCGAACATTGCACGATGAAAGGATGATGTCGCTTGCGGTAGAAATTTTCAGAGTTTTTGAAACTTTATTTAGTAGTAGTTAAGACTATTAGATGGGGTAGGAAAATGTCTGTGCTGGAGTGACATCATGAAAGCTTGATGCAGGGCTGCAGGATTGTATTGCATTAGCTGTTGAAGTTGGCGGTTCCACTGATAGGAGTGTAGATTACCATCCAACGAGGGACCACTGCTGTGAGAGTTACTGGAAGTGCCTACATTAGAAGCATACATCGGGGGCACAGCAACATTGTTTAACGGTGTCCCCTTTGACACAATAGGGGGAGGATGCTTTATGGGCAAGGGAGGAAACAAACCATCATAGTTAGCAACATTGGGATTGGAGCATGGGTTGCTATCCACGGCATTGTATTCCTGGGGTATAGGCAATGGTGGTGCAGGAAGAGAAGGAGCATTTTCTGAACACTTAGATGTCGCTGTCGCCGGGGGTGAAGTTCGGGTTACTCCTGTAACTGGTGCTGGTTGTTGTGCACGTTCGGGATATTTTATGTTCTTCGCTAGTATACTACTTCCTAGCTTGGAACAATGTATTTGATCCCTGTATAGTTTTTTCTTAGGAGCCCCGGACGACGAAGTAAAGTACGGGGTGTTATTAATGAAACTAATGGCATTGTCTTTACAAAATTTAAACAAAGTTAGATTGGCAGCATCGGCAGTCCGACGCTGGAATCCATAACATGGTGGAATAATGGATGAAATGAACATAGATGAGTTAGGAAATTTATTTCGTAACAGTACCTCCAGCGTAGATAGTTGTGAGGTGCTTATGATGTTATTATCCATTATGTCATTGACACCAATATGGACTGTCGCTTTTTTAATTCTCTCATTCACTTGGAATTTTCGCAGTGTAGCGGTAAGCCTATCAGACTTACAGAGCGTACAAAAGTTCAAGTATATAAAGCTTGTGTTGTTAACACACTACTGTATGGGTCTGAATCCTGGATCCTGTACTCAAGACATGAAAGAAAGTTGAATTCCTTCCATATGAGATGTCTGAGATATATCCTGGGCATATCCTGGAAAGACCACATAACAAACACGTGCTTGAAAGAGCGGATATTACCACAGTGCACACCTTCCTCAAGCAGAGACTCCTCCGGTGTCTGGGCCACATATCTCGAATGGAGGTTGAACGTATTCCCAAAGATCTCCTATACTGAGAACTAGCCACAGTGATGAGGCCAACCGGAAGACCCCAAATGCGATATAGGGATGTGTGTAAACAAGATATGAAAACCCTTGGCACAGATCCACCAGACACGTGGGAAAGAGTTGCAACAGACAGATGTTCCTGGAGAAGAGATGTACAAAATGGACTGGTGCTCTTTGAGCGTAATCTGATCCAACAAACTGAGGATAGGCGGCACAGGCTCAAAACGCAGTTACTTACTGCGGGACCTGCCTCGTCTTACAGAAGCGGAAACGGACAGAGATGGTCTCTCTCGCATTGGACTATAGTCACCAGCGGTGCTGCCTAATGCCTTCCCAGTGGCACAACTCTATAGTCACCAGCGGTGCTGCCTAATGCCTTCCCAGTGGCACAACTCTATAGTCACCAGCGGTGCTGCCTAATGCCTTCCCAGTGGCACAACTCTATAGTCCTACAGGACTGAAAGAGGCCTACTATTATATTTACACATACACATTATCATTGATACTAATATTGTATTTATTTACACACACACATTATCATTGATACTAATATTGTATTTATTTACACACACACATTATCATTGATACTAATATTGTATTTATTTACACACACACATTATCATTGATACTAATATTGTATTTATTTACACACACACATTATCATTGATACTAATATTGTATTTATTTACACACACACATTATCATTGATACTAATATTGTATTTATTTACACACACACATTATCATTGATACTAATATTGTATTTATTTACACACACACATTATCATTGATACTAATATTGTATTTATTTACACACACACATTATCATTGATACTAATATTGTATTTATTTACACACACACATTATCATTGATACTAATATTGTATTTATTTACACACACACATTATCATTGATACTAATATTGTATTTATTTACACACACACATTATCATTAATACTAATAATATATTATTTGCACATACATTATCATCAACACTAATAATATATTATTTACAAATACACATTAATAATAATATTAATATTTACACATATACATTATCATTGAGTGATACTAATAATATAAATAGCATTTACACACACTATCATTATTAGAAATGAATACCTTAGCTTACAGTTGAGATATGGATATGAATGAATGAGGAGTGCATTCTTCAAGTGATATCCAGCTGTGCAGTTGCATAATTTAAAGACAAGAGATAAGAAACAGTTAACTAAAGTACCTGGGGTAGAATGCATAACCTAAATAAATAACATTAATATATAACTTACTGTGTATGGTTGCTGCTGCAATCTGTGTCAGTGGTTACAGTACTACAATCTGTGTCAGTGGTTACAGTACTACAATCTGTGTCAGTGGTTACAGTACTACAGGGTACAGGCAGCTAGTAGCACTCTGTGTAATAAATAATACTAAACTATAATAGTCAATAATAAGAATAACATAATGATTACTATTCATATAAAAATGATTTTTTTTTTTTTTTGGGCATATCGTTTACAGGACATCGCTGTCAACACCAGCATCTTTCAGCTGTATGTTGATTTCTTGGCAAGATTACGCTCAGTAGTTTGCCATTGCTTTCTGAGCGGCCGGCTCACATACCTCGTTAGTTACCGATGCGATTCGAACCACTGCTGATTCTCACCGTCATCATGTTACCGACGAGAGTATACGAGATTATGGAGAAAAGTCATAACCTCTAAGCCACGAAGCCGGCTATAAAAATGATTAATAATAGTAATTAATAGTTATTAATTATTAACTTTTTAATAATATTAATACTAAAATACTCTGTATACCGTATATATAGCAATGTCAGATACTGAATGTGGCTAGTATGAGGGGGAAGGCATAAATCTTTTTTCTCGGGAGGTTTTTAGCGACCCTCCAGTCATTTCTGGTTTTTAGCCATGTCTCATTTGATTCAATGTATTCGAAACCAACGTGGCACGACGTCGCGGGAAACAACTCTAATAACTGCAGTAGCAGTTCGTCTGCTAAACTGCAAGCATTTGCCATTGAGAAACTTTCTTCTCTTGGATTTCTTGAAGTATATTCATCCACAGTAAGCTAATTTGTCTTATAACTCCTGTATTTTAAACCAACCTTGACTTGTTGTTGCATTTTTTAATTCTCCGTACAATTTTACACATGTATGAAGAGTTTCAAAAATCATGGCTTTCAACAGTGTTCAGGAAAAGATATTTAGCACAACCATGAAAAAGAGATATGGCAGTCATAACACAAAATTCAAGATGGTGGCGCCCATACAATAGTACTAAACTATAGCGAACCTGTATTTATTTATAATTAGAACTGGCAATTTAACTACTAAAATTAAACAGAATACAAGTTTCATTTGTAGCAGTAATTTATCTGTGTACTTGTATAATTGTTCAGCATTTGACATAACTGAAAATAATTTTTAAAGCCAGTTTTCAGACCCGTCTGTAAATCTGTAAGTAGTGTAAGGAGTACTTTTTTTTCTAAGCAGCACAGCAGTACATTATTATTTTAAGTCTAAATACAACACTATAAAATAAGTTTTGTTTTTTTTTAAAGTTAGTATTTAATTATTTTAGATACAGAACAGTTTAGTTTAGTTTCTAAACTAAAAATAGTGTAATTATAGAGCAGAAATAGAAATCAATTATTAGCGAAAGTGACTGCTTAATTTATGCAGCAGTTACAAACTTATTTACTTGCATTAATGCAAGATATTTAATCAACAAAAGAAAGATGTCGTGCAGTGGTTACATTAAGGCAATGTGAGTAAATTTTTATGAATTGTTCTTTCACTAACAACGAACATTTCAAATGACATTTATTTAATATAAAAGGGCTACTATTTATAACTGTTAATTAGGTCACAGCACATACTATCGAAAAGTCTTAAAAGTCGAGTGTATTTTTCTCGGTGACTCTGAGAGTCTCGTGCTTTGTGCGATGCTTTCGCCAGGTCGCCCTGCAGAAAGAGACCGAGCCATATGGCATAAAACCTGGTGCAATGAAGTCGATCTTCTCGATCCTGTCGACATTCTAAAGAAAGAGGAATGTGACTTTTACTTTCCTGTTACCAAAATGTACAATAAAGTATACATTCTGTCAGGTTTGTTAGCGATGCAACAGAATTTTAATGAATAATAAATAATTGGCGGCCATTTTTAATTGTTAATTAGGTCATAGCACATCCTATCGAAAAATAGATAATACGTCAAGTTAGGCCTCGCCACCCCGGACGCAATGATATATGTAGCGAGCCCTATCATCATTTTAATTTTGAGTATTTACAAATGAGACCACCATAGTAGATAGGCCTTGAAATTCAAAATCTAATGGTACCTCAATGATGCCTGTATGTCACTTCTAAGTGAAGATATTCACAATTTTGTGAAGGTGAGACGAGTTGCGAATTTTCATGCTATTCACCCGTAAGTGGAACTCTCCAGTGTGTCCGATTACCTCCACCAGTGGGTGTGAGTGTGTATGTGTGTGCGAGATTGTCTCAAATGGTCTTATGAAAATTGACTTCAAAAGTATGTTCCGTCAGGTTAAATGATTACAAAATAGTACAAGTATACAAATAAATTATTAATAATTTTTAAACTTGTGTTCTCTTTAACTTTAGTAGGTCAAATCGCACGTGTTGAAAAGTGTAGCGCAATCGATATGCGGCGGCCGTCATCATCGTCATGACCCGTGCCGTGGGTTTCCAATTCACAAAGTCACATCTTCGCAGAAAATCTGTTTTTCAACCACAATTCGAGCAAGTTTAGCGATGAAACTATACTGATTCAGGGGCAATATTTTATATGGCAATTAAAATTCACATTAAACACAACATCTATTGGATTCATTGATTCCGATACGTGATCATTCCGCTGCCTCTGTCTGTGGGATGCGCTCCCCGGCAGTCGGCAGTTTGCACAGATCCATAGAGCACACTTTATTCACAAACTTCCAGTTTCTTAGTTCTATATAATATTTTAGTTCGTAATGTTCAATAGTTTCTATTATATCACCTAATAATTTTGTGAAAAATTTGAAGAAAAAAAAAATGCCCAGCCAGGAACAGAACCCCAGCCTCCCGCGTGACAGGCAGAATGCTTACGACTACGCTAGCGAGATCACAATGCTTGCTCTACAAAGATATTTATATAGTCAAGCCGCCGTTTTGGGTTTCATGATTGTAACATTTTCGCCTGTTTTTCAACCACAATTAATGCAAGTTTAGCGATGAAACTTTCCAACTTCTGTAAAATTGAATACAGAATTCGAAGATCCATCTACACTTGATGGTTTTCTATTGAAAGTGCCAGAACAAAATTATTTACGGTTCAGTGTGCCGTTTTCATTTTTGTCTGTGCGCGAGGTTGGTCTCAACCAACACGGGTCATAAGTGGATTATGAAAACTGACTTCAAAAATATGTTCTGTCACATTAAATGATAAAAAAATAGCACAAGTATACAAATAAATTATTATTAATCTTTAAACTTGTGTTCTCTTTAACTTTAGTAGGTCAGATTGCACGTTTTGTGTGTTGAAAAGTGAAAGTGTACATGCCATTTCGATCGATATGCACATGCGCAGTCGCCAACGCACATGGCCTTGCGTTTCCCCATTCACAAAGGCACGCTTCGCAGAAAATGTTTTTCATCCACATCGCAGGCAATTACTGCGATGAAACTTTCCAAATATATTTAAAATTGTATGCAGAATTCAAAAATACATATATAATTGAAGATATTCTAACTACAGCGCCATAATAGTGTTACAAAGTGCACATGCCAATCCGATCAATATGCACAAAGAACCAAAACAAATCTTCGCAGAAAATGTTGTTTTTCATCCACATCGCAAGCAATTAGCATGATGAAACTTTCCAGATATATTTAAAATTGTATGCAGAATTCAAAAATACATATATAATTTAAGACATTCTAACTACAGCGTCAAAAAAAATTAATTACGGTAAGTATGAAATATATTCTTATTTATATAAAAGGTTATGATGCTTTCAACCAATCGCTGTGCACGGAATATTAAGCAAACCATTCCTGGAAAACCAGGATGACGTTTGTTATTGTCACGTGAGATTTGAATGAATGAAGTCGAAAGAATGCATGGTTCATGGTAAATTAGATAGCATTTTCCGGGACAAGGTGAATCATGGTGGTATTATTCCGTATATGATTTCGGTTTTCATTTCCGGTTGCGGCACGATGGAACTTGCTAATATATGGTACTATACTTGCTAATATATGGTACTATGTTGTTCGTTTAAAAATAAACAAGCCACAGTAATAGAAGGCAGAAGATCTCAGCACCGAATTTACTGGTTCGCGATAAAACTCCTGCTTCTTTAGATTCCTCTGCACTTCCTGGTTGTAGACTACGGCACAAAAATATGAACAACTCCGCTTAGAATTGACGTATAGTCCACAATCAATGACATACGTTGGATTTGTCCTGTCAAGCTGTATCCAACTGTGCTTGTTTCACAGGTAAATACCCAAGTTTAAAATATTCTCTATATATGCTAGTATATATACCGTGACTATGTCTATATAGCCGAGCCAAGTGACAAGTGTCTCAAGTTCTCATCTGTTGTGTACAGTGGCGTCCAGCTGTCAGGGAGTACAGTAAGTGCAGTGGTTGTTGTAGCCCAGCAGTGGTTGTAGTCAGGGTACAGCCGTTATATATAAGTGCCGTGGTTGTAGTTGTAGCCCGGCAGTGGTGTGAAGCCCGCCAGCTGATTGTTGTTGAACAGTTGAGTTAGTGATGATGTGGATTAACTTGCTGAGATCAATTCGCCCTACCTGTCCTGTCACCAACATCTCACCGACAACCTGCCAGCCTTCCATCCATCCATCATGTGCCATGCCGATAAGCGTGGGTAGTCATGTCTCGCCATCTCACTCGATCACCAGAGTCGTGGATCACCTCAGTTTTCTTGTCTCGACCATGCCACGTGGCTAAGCCATCCAGAATTTTACTCCTCTGCCTTCCCTTTGTTCTTTCCCGCTCATTCTTGCCAGTTGTCACCAAGTTCTCCAATTTATTTCTTCTCATAACGT
>OY992881.1:861467-1055308 GCA_963921405.1 Cepaea hortensis
CGTCATGTTTATTATGGTCTGAAACGATGTTGCTTGTAGCTCGTGTGTGGTGATAATTATTAATTATTATTATATCGTCCACACAGCGACGGTAGAAGACCCTAAAATGTGCCATGAAGATATCCGCTAGAATAAGGACCAAGAGGACTATCCATGGCCGCTCGGTCAATTAAGTGGTATGACTTTTAGAAAATTGAATTTTATGTTGGCTGTACACAGCAATATTAGCCTCTCCAGAATAGATGTAGGTATGCATAATTTTAGTTGTCTATCTTTAATGCGTTCACTTATTATTTTTACTGTCTCATGTTAGTGAATAGGGAGGCTATGCTATATCCATGGATACCATGTGTTTATTATTTATATCCATAGTATCCAATAATTCCACCAGTTCGAATTATCTTTGAGCATTTTTTGGATCGAAGGACTGTCGTACTGGCTTTAAAATTTCAGCTAGCCATCTCGCCATCTGGGAAGATGGACAGGATCGTCTTAGCGGGATTACGGGCTTGTGAAGTGTGGGTAGACCGTACATGTGAGGAGTTTGAGAGCCACTTTGTGTGAACATTTTGGTAGCGGTCTCACTGATGAGTTTGTCATTCAAAAGTAACTGGATCTCTTTCCTCATTTTTGCATCCAGGTCCTCCGACTTGTTTCTTTTGTGATCCAACTGCAATTTTGATTCGTATAATAAGATCTCTGAATGAAGAAATTAGGACTAAAGTTAGGGTTATAGCAGCACTAGATTTTATTAGAAAGCAGCAGGTCAAATGGTTTGGCCATAAGTAGGTTATCATTCAACAGCATACCACAACAAGCAATGATGTAGAGACCAGATGGAAACAGAGGAAAAGGTCGACCATGTAAACGTTGGACGGAGGGAATAGCAGAGTCCATGGGAATATCGATACATGAAGCCCATAATCGGGCACTCTCACTATGTTTATACTTCACCTCGACACCGCAAGGTACAAGAGGAACATGATGAGATTAGAATAATATCTCTTCCATTTTTCACTGGTAGTCTGTCATGTCCATCAATACTGCACCACTACCTTTGTCTGGTTTAAGTATTGCGAAGGTTTTGTTAGCCTTTAATACTTTTAATGCGGTAAGGTGTTCGTTGGTCAGGGGACATGTCTGATTGTCTGTTTACTTAGAGGGTGTTGTGCGGTACTGGTGTTCTAAATCTACCAGTTTGGCCTTCAGCCATCCGCCCGACTCAGCAGAAGTAGGTGATAAATTAGAGACTTGATCAAACAACATTTCAAACTGTGCTTGCGACTCAATACAGTTAACGGTTTGGGTTTTATGCAGAATTTTAATCCGTATGCAAGGGCTCAGTTTCAATGTTGTTCAGTACGGAGTACGTATGACGATAAGTTCCTCACGTAATTCTCTGGGTTGTCAAGTACCCAGGTTGTGGTCTTTTCAGAACTCAGTAATTTGTTGAGGCGAGCATTCTTGTACATTGTTTCTGCGGAGAATGTAGAGAACTTCTATTAGATGTACACTCTCTCAAATCGATGGTGACATAATAATAGAGGCCGAAGATGAAATAGTGTGCACCGGGTGATTGTTGTCGGCGACACCGCCGGAAGTCACGTGACGGGGATCTGAGCGCGGGCCTGGTCGTCTGTTCAAGACTGTGTTCAGTTTTATCTGTTTTTGTCCACGGAATTTAAGTGATTCTCTCTTCGCTGTCAACATGTCCTCCAGCATGATGGATTCTCTGCTGGCCGCACAAAGTAATCACGAAAAAAGGTACAGGATAATAGGCATGTTCTTTGTAATTTTAACTAACACAAAGACGCATGCGATTTGTGTTTGTATCTTATCGGTGACTTATCCTTATCCAGTCCACTATTTAAAAAAAAAAAAAAAATGTTGGAGTATCCCTTACGGGACGTTGCAGTCAACACCAGCATTTTTCAGCTGCTGTTGATGTACTAGGCAAGTGTTATGTTCAGTAGTTTGCTATTGCTTTCTGAACGACCGGCTCCCATACCAGCACGTTATAACAACGCAACACGGTCTGCTGCACAAATCGGTCGCAGCTGAGTTTCGAACGCCTGGTGTCCGGCTCACTAACCGCGTTCACAAGCCTTTGGCCACGGAGCCAGTACTAACTAAATAGATAGTGAACATATGAATAAAATTGGGTGGAACTGCGGTAAAGCTGTGGAAATGTAAACAATATAACATGACACAAAGTACTAGTGAACTACTTTAACCCTTTTAGGACGGAACAACATTGGGCCAATTTTAGGTTTCCCTCTGAAGAAGACGGAGCCATTTTTTTGGAGTACAGAAATGACTGAAGTGACAATTTTATAAATTCAAAAAAAAATATTAGAACCCTATATAGGTATATACAAGTATATATATTCTTGAAGAGGATAACCTAAAGTGTATTTCTGTGTATGATTGAAGTTATTTTGTTCATATTTATGCAAATTTGGTGACCTCATTTGCATTTTGTGAAAAATAAAATATTTAATATCATAATATTTTGTAATAAACTACATTTAAAAAAAATGTTACTCACCTAATATTTCCTCACTGAATGCCTACACCACTTTAGAATAACTTTGAACACTTATGTTTAGAAAAGCAACAACCATGAAGTCCCTTTTGACATTTGTTGCACATTGACCGGGCTCGCTTCCGTCCTCCAGGAATTTTCAGTCACTGCACACACAACAGTCTTTCTATTTTCCATCTGGAACGGTACATATCCCTTTAGCTTCAGGGACTTCATCGCTTACTTGTGGGGTACGATATTCCTCACAAAGTGCTTCAATTGCTAATGTGGTGAATTTGTATCTAGTCATCACATTTACAGTCGAATGAGCTTTATACAAAATGTACGCATTCAGCATCATTCTTGCGAGAATGTTGAAAGTTACTTTCTTCCAATACTGCTTGGCTTCCTAACAGTTTGAGGAGCATCTCCACCTTCATGTTGACCACGTCTCCGCAGTGGCACTTCTCCAGTCTCTGCCTTGTTCAAAGTGGACAGCAGTAGGACAGGATTCTTTTGAGACTTCTTTTCCCTAAAGGCAGTGGCAAGAGTTTCTCCTTGTCTGAAGTTAATTATGTCTCCAGGGTTCATCTTCACTTTCAGTCCTTGTGGTATTCCTTTCCTATTGCGTCTCAGCGTCCCAGTGAGGTGTGTCCGGTTTTCTCCCAGCTCTTTGACAAGGGGCATGCTTGAAAAAAAATTATCAACAAACAGATGGTATCCTTTATTCAGATAGTTGCCCATTCTGAGCAGTCTCATCACAACTCTATGGGCTAATCCACTATCAGCTGCTTGTTGATCATTGGTAATATTATCACGCTTGCCTTTATAAACGAAGAAACCGAGAACGTATGCAGAATGAGAATCACATAACATATAAAGCTTTATTCCCCATTTATGATGGTGCTTATTTGGGAGATACTGTATTATCTGTGTTCTGTTTTTAGTACCAATCAAAGTCTCATCTATGCAGATCTCTCTATGAGGGGTGTAATAATGTCGGAACGTGTTATTCGCATGTTCAACGAGAGGATTAAACTTTCCACAAGGATCATAACCGGTCTCCCCAGGTTTGGCTAAACTAATATTATTCACCATGTGAAAGAATTTGTGAATAAGTTCAAACCTGTCCCTACTCATTAGCTCTGCAAACCAAGGGGTTCTTTGGGATGGTTCAGTTGACCAGTACGACTTTATCGTAGGCTTTTGAACCAAACCCATGTTGAGAATTATGGCTATGAAGGCCCTCATTTCATTCACAGTAACCTCAACCCATCTGTGAGCTACAGACCTTCTCTTGAGGACTTCACTATCAAGAAACTGCCTGGCATATCTATTTGTTTCTTTCACAAACAATGTAATAAGATTTAGTGTGAGAAACAACTCCAAATACATAATAGGTGGGCTATCATCTGGTGGCATGCGTTTTGGTCCAGACATTTCCATGAATGGGTATGGATCATCACGGTCTTCTTCAGTCCCCATACACTTAATCCATGGAAACACGAGGTCTGGTCCTTCATCGGCACTTTCTGTATCACTACAGTCATTATCTGATAGTCCTGAACTGTCAAAATCGCTACTATCAGAGCTACTCAATGCTAGTACGTCTTCGGGTTCAAAGCTGGCCATTTTAGAAATCACAAATCCACGAAAAACTGGGTATCTGCGTTAAAATTCACAAATGTAAATCCCTTTGTTAGAAACGCGTGCTGTTTCCTGTCGTTTGCAAAAGCAAAATGGCTGACGGTTACACGGCAGCATTTGATTGGCCTGTACTATTAAAAGCACACCAATCAAAGTAGTTCTTACAAACAAGGCCGACCATCGGCCTCGTCAGTTTGAATAGAGCAACATGGCGACTCAAGGGCCGACTAATCGGCCGTGCAGGGTTTTAAGGGTTAAGTAGTGCAGCTTTACATAACAGAATTACGACACATACAGGACATTGTAGCGATTCGATTAGATACAGATAGCCACTTTAACATTTTCTTTCTAAGTTAGTTAGTTAGTCAACAGATCATCTTCATTGCACATCCAACCATTCAGTCCATAATCCATAAGTTAAGTGCTCGGATCCCCTCCTCAGCAAATCCCGCAGCGTGTAGCGGCTAACGACACCAGTTCTGTGTTGGTTTATCAATCTTCTTTGGCTTCCTGCGTAGTGTTCTTGTTAGGCCACCCCTCTTTTAATTTGCTGTTCTCGCAGTTTGACCATGGTTGTAGATTTGCAGTCATCACTTGGTTCTGGCACAAGTCTTACTTCTCATAGAGCATTCAGAATGTCAGCCTGGCCCATGGCGCGTCCGCCCTCCATCTTAGCCTTACCTGCGAGCTTATCAGCCCGCTCATTTCCTTGTACTCCCGCATGCCCTGCCACGAAAATGAAATTAATCTTTGTCAGCCGAGACCGCTCCAGAGACAGCAACCACTCTCTTCGGATCCACCACGTCACTATCCTCTTGAGCATGCTCATTGAGTCGCTAAGGAAACATGCCCTATTGAATGTCTGTGTCACGAGCTATGTTATTGCTTTACTTACTGTCATAACTTCCATAGTCAGGCTACTTGTGGTCTCAACAAAAGCACCAGACTCCTCCTTCACAATTCTCCCTCCGGCCTGAGCCGTAAAGGCCCATGAGCTTCTCACGGATGACCTACCCATCTGTGTAGATGACAGCATCACTGTCTACCGAATTCTCGAAAATCAACGCTTGTTCTTCCGCCTCCACAGCAGCCAGATTTTCTTGTCTGCATTTTCTGTCTAGTTGGATGCAAACTGAAAAGGACATACAGAAATCTGTTGGCGCTTGTACCCACTCCTCGCCAGGTTCTAAGTCCTCCAGTGAACACACCTGTTGAAAAATGTCTTCGGTTTGACCCATCCACGACCGTCCTCTTTTTAACCTGCTGCCCTTCACCTTCATAATTTCACTATGCAGTGGATGTTGTGTGTTTGCGTTAACTCTGAGGTAGGCACGTGCTCTGCAAATTTGTAGTCCTTCAATGGTTGGAAAATCTAGAAGGTAGCACATTGCCCTGCATGCTGTATCTCTTGTACATCCAAGAATAATGCACATAGCTTCATTCTGTATCCTTTCCATCCGCTTACGGCTGAGAGTCAGGATTGCCATCGCATACTCAAAAACAGATATGACCAGCCCCTCATATAGGAGGCATTGATGGCGTTGCTCACAGTTTGCTGCCGCCATAATCCGCATCGCAGCCAAACCCTGCTTGGCCTTTATTATAACCTGGTCTATGTGCTCGTTATAAGCAAGGCTTCGATTAAAACGTATCCCCAGGTAATCATTGCCTGCGTTCTTTCCAATCTCTGAACACAGATTGACAGTTGGTGTTGGAGTGTTGACAATATAATTATTCAAAGAGAACCAGGTCACTGTTGCTTTTGTTGGTTTGACCATTACCCCAGCTTCAGCACACCAAGTACTTATGCGATTGAGTTCGGTTTGTAGTTCCACAGCAACCTGCTCTCTATCCTTACCCTGACGATACACTAAAACATCATCGGAATACGACAATGTCCTGCCAGGTCCAGTGATCTGCTCACTGGTGATTCTCACTGTAGGCATTGAACAGTACCGGGGATAATGGTGATCCCTGTGGTAGGAATATCCTGTAGGCCAGGATATATTGTTGTTGGTTCCGACGTCCAACTGCCACATCTAAAAACTACTTTCCGTTAGAAGAGGGCTGCTGCGATCCAATGAAGGAGGAACAGACTTATCTTTCTTGAGTTCAAGAAGCTGAAGCATTAGAAAATCCAATGGTACTCTGTTGTTTGCGTCTTCAAGAACAATCACTGCAGCAAAAGTTTCAATGCCTGAGTGGAAACCTTCATAAACATCATGGGCAAAAACTGCTGCATTGGTCCAGGTTTCTCTTTTGGGACGGTACCCTCCCAGGGTAGGTGGGAAAACACCTTGCTTCTCTAGTTGGCTTGATATTTTCCTGGCAATTACCTTCTCCAGCAGCTTGCCTATTGTATTCTGCATGGTGATTACTCAATATCCCTGAATTTTTGTGTGGTCTTTGCCAGGCTACGGCAAGGGAATCAGATAGCTGTGTAACCATTCCTCCTTGATGCTAGCACTCCCTATACTGTTGTTGTACATGTCTGCTAGTTCCTCTAGCTCGTTGTCGGTACACATATTGATGTCGTCATATCTTATGCCATCTGGCCCTGGAGTGCTGTTGTTTGATTGTCTAAGCACAGCCTTGATTTCTTTCACTGTCACTGTCTTCATCCGAAATGTTCTGGGCCTTCCACCTGTCTGAGGTGACCTCCTTGGCAAGATTTTGGCCTCTCATGTCTGCCTGATTGCTCTGCTCTAGATAGCGTTCGATGAGGGCTTTGCCCTTGTTCTCGTCAGTCCTCTGCCAGATGTCAGCACCTTGGAAGTCAGAAATTCTCTTATTCTTGACTACACCACTCATGCTTTTATGTAGTCACCAGAACAATTTCAGTGACTTGTCTGTGCTTACTCTTTGACATACCTCTGCCCATTTTTCACCTTTAACCACCGTAACCATGTTTTTTAAATAGCTTACTTTTGTGTGCATCTCTCTTTCTAAGTGTGTGCAGGGACCAGGATGGGCAACTCTGTTCATCTTGGCGTTTTGCCATTTCCCTACAGCACTACGCTTATCCATCCAGGCCTTCTCCACCTCAAAATTCCACCAAGGTGGCTGCTCGCAACTGTTTTTCCTGCCCTGAAACTTTCTGCACTTGTCATGCCTTATTTTACTTACCACATCTTGCCCTGTACTGTCATACTGGAAAGTCTTGACCGTTGACTTGTGCTGCCTGGTTCTGTCTTTCTCCACCAATATGCTATAAGGGTGGTGGTCGCTGCCGTGGTGTCCTAGGACACCCCATCTACACACTGTAGTGAGTGAAGGAGAAACCAGCGCCAGATCAATAGCACTGTCCTCATCACCTGAGCGGCTTGCTGTCCTGGTGACACAGCCACTGTTGATACAAACCAGGTCAATGGTTTCAAGTGCAGTCTCGAGCTCCTCCTTTCATCAATTTCTTTCTAAATTGCTTTTTAATGATATAACCTGCATAGTTGGATAGCTCTTGACAAAACAAACCCAACGCTACCTTATTCAAGTCTGTAGGTTAATTCTAAGGGGACATATTAATGTTTGTGTGTCAGTTTATCATTTAATATAGACAATAGACATATAGAAAAAAACGAATTTGACCCTTTCACTTTTTGTGACCCTACCTACACACACAACTGTTGGTTACACTGTTGCCAAGGGATATTACCACTGCCGCTGTGTAACTCAAGGACAGATAACTCTGGCAGTTTATACGTATACGCGCACATACAGATATATACATCTCCAATCCACGATGTGATGACGTCTGACCTCACGGTCTGTCAGCGCGAGACCGTCATCGTAGATGCAGTTTGTCAAAATAAGTCCCGTTGGAAAGTTGCAAAATAATCAATGATCTGGTCCTTGTAGAGTAATGAAAAATTACACATAAATAGAATCATGTGTATTGAAGGTTAGGGTTGTGCGACATCTGCAGTAAGTACCTGACGAGATGCAGTGAAATGTTCCAGGCAATAAATCGTACTATATATGGTTTGTGTCTTCGTTATTCAAATTATCATTGTTGTCGCTCTGAATATTCCATAACAATATTAAATGTTCCTAGCTGGAGTATGACAAGAAAAACTGCCATCTCCCGCCATTGAAAAACTGCATTACAGCATGCGATCTTCATAATTTCAGTGTGACATTGATTACCAACTTAAATGGTCAAAAATTACAAAATGAACATAAACATGGATGCTAAATTTAATAATGCATTGTATAACAATGTAGTAAGTCTCATAAAACGATATTTACAGGTTTACTCACCGCTTAGAATAGACAGCCTGTATCTCCGGTGTAACAAGGATTGTCGAAGCGCCAGAAATGCACACCACAAAACTGGGAGGGAAAAACTATATCAAGTAATCAGCATCTGTTTTAACTCGATCTTAAAATAATCGGGGAATTTAACATCATGAGTACTCTAAACGTAATTAAATTGGAGACACAGAAACAAGAAACCACAAAATTGACCACACAAAAAAAATCTTCAGTAAAATTCAGCAAAACTAAAAAGTAGTGCCTACAGTATACATGTCGAATGTTATTAATAATTTAATTATTAATAACATACATGTATACAAATCTCATAAACATAAACACATGAGAGACATTGTGTTGTGTTCATCAATGCTGTGTTTGATTACGAGCGCTGAGTGTTCCTAGGTATTATTAATATTATTAAAGTTTTCTAAATTGTTTTCAAACTAGACACTGCATGTCTGGATTAGCTCTTGAAAACTGTTAACTAATCCATACCTCATTGAAGTGAGAAGTTTCTGACAAGTTGACAGGGTCGAGTCATTGCACCAGAGTTTTATCCCATATGGCTGTCTCTTTCCACAGCGAACTGCCGAAAGCATCGAACTCCGCAGCTCCAGTGATGACCCTGAAGAGTCTCTGAAAAAAATTCACTCGTGAACCAAAGGACGCGGCCCGGAATCAAACCCACAACACCCGCAGAAGTCGGATGCGTCGGCCTAACGGCGCAAGAACGCAGCTCTGCTGTAAACAGGCACAACGCAATCACATCAAAAAGAAAAAAAAACTCCGGATGAACGCAGAAGAAGAAACCCACAACTTTCAGAACCCGAGTCAGACGGCTTGACAACTTCACCACGGAGACTCCTATTCATTGAAGTTAGAAGTTTCTACAAGTAACAATTCTAAGCCCAGCACAAGATAATAATAATATTAATTAATTAATTTGATCCTGGTGGTTGTATGTCAATAGTCTTAAAAAATTATCAGGCATGATGTCGCCATGAAAATTTATTTTCTGAGTATGATGGGGTCCATGTGGAAAAATGTCTCCAACAGACACTACTATTGATGAACAATAATGAGAGATGCAAAAATACAAGATAAATGTTGCAGATTTCAAAGATACTCATCTAACAGTATTTTCTCATTTACAGTTAATTCTAAAATAAATTATAGTGCTGCCAGTCTGTGCGAGATTTTCTCAAACGGGTCGTAGATGGATGTGAAAACTGACTTCAAAAATATGTTTGGTCATGTTAAATGATAAACAATAGTAAAAGTATACAGATAATTCATTAATAAACTTTAATCTTGTAGCTTTAACTTTAGTAGTTTGTGACAAATTATTTGATGATTGACAGAGGACCTAGTTTGTAGTGTTCTCTGGAGATATATCTTGAATAATAAATAACAAGATAAAGGATATCTTCTTCGTTCATCCGGAGTTTTTTTTCGGACGTGATTGCGTTGTGCCTGTCCACGGCAGAGCTGCGTTCTTGCGCCGTTAGGCCGACACATCCGACTTCTGCGGGCATTTGTTGACCGGGTTAACCTTCCCGGGGGTTTCTTAGGACGTTTGGCTCTCACTGTTGTGGTGTTATCCCCCATCCCAGCTGGCCCATATAGAACAGCCAAAGACATCCTGGTCAGCCCTCAAGGGAAGGCAGGGGCAGACCATGGGCATTCCCCGCCATCCAAGGAGGCTTCCATACTTGCAGAGCCAACACACAGCGCTCTGGTACTGGGCTCACCCAAGGAATCGTCACGTCCTGCACATGGCTGCTTAGCCTCACTTCCGTATATTGGGCCTTCCATTCACCATAGGCTGTTCTCCCGGAAACCAGAAGTATGCAGTCTGCAGATGACATCCACACAGTGAGCTTTCGATTCAGACTTTCCACATAATGGATTTGCTATCCAAGCAATATTCCATTTCGTGCCACTAGGACACTTTTTCCACCTTTTATGAAGCCCACAGAGTGTGCTTTCGATTCGGACTTTCCACATAATGGATTTGCTATCCAAGCAATATTCCATTTCGTGCCACTGGGACACTTTTTCCACCTTTTATGAAGCCCACACAGTGAGCTTTTGGTTCGGACTTTCTACGTAATGGATTTGCTATCCAAGCAATATTCCATTTCATGCCTCTGGGGCGCTTTTGTAACCGACATACCTGTGGTATGAAGTGCGGCAGTCTAAATACTTCTTCATGCACCTTTAAATGTCAACCTGAATGTAGTTAAAGTAAGCTGCAGTCAACTTGAGTTTGTTGATATCTCCATAGAGCTTGTCCTCAAATGAAGCAGGTGTGGGCCAAAATATCTTTCTCTGTTCTGCATATATTGGGCACTCCTGCAGCAAATGTTTAGCTGTCATTTTACCAGTTCCACAATTGCATTCATCGGTATCTCCTATCTTTAGTTTATTGAACAAGTGGTATTTCAGCCTGTTATGTCCTGTGCGGAGTCTGAAGATTGCTACTTGTTCTCTTCGGTCGAGTTTGTAATATGCATCATCCTTCTGGTGACCTGGATGCTCTGATTCCCATTTGGCTCTATAAGTGCTTTTTATCAACCTCTTTGCCTCGTTATAGGTTATGTCTATGTCAGGCTGTGGTAGTCGTCCGCCCTCTTTTGCCAGTCTGTCAGCCTCTTCATTTCCAGGTATACTGCAATGTGATGGTATCCACTGTATTACAACTTTTTTGGATTTCTGGCATAGACCATGGAGTGCTGCTCTTAGGTCAGCTATTTCTGTGCTGTAATTGCTCTTCAGTATTGAGACAGCTGACTTTGCATCTGTAAAGATAGCTATTTGCGTCTCTTTATTTTCCTCCATCAAGAGCATTTCTGCTGCAGTTTTCAGAGCCTCTACCTCCGCTTTGAAGTTACTTGAAAACTTTCCAGTTGCCACTGAATGTGTTTTTTTCACTCCATTTTTTAAATTTAGGAGAATTCCTCCTCCTCAATTCTCTACTGAATTTTTGGCTGATCCATCTGTATATGCATGGGTCCAATTGCTGCTTGGGTAATGTTCTTTTATGTAGTTTAGGGTTATTTCTCTTCTTTCGGTTTCATGCTGAGTGTTCTTTGTCTCAATACCAGGAATGTTTTCTATCATCTCAGGCAGTAGCTGCTGTCTCCAAGCTGGGAACTTGTCTGCATTGTAAATGGGTTTGACTGTTGATATGTTAAGTATGGGATCTGCCCTAATCTTTCGTTTTGCAGTTTCTACAAAGTTGCTACGCTTCAGTCTTCCCTTTCCAAAACCACTAAACCTTTTATACATAGGGTGGTCTGTCAATCTTCTAAATTTTTCAGCTTGTTGCTGGGCTCTGCTATCTCTTCTATCCTGCATTGGTTGTAAACAAGTGATCTTTTCTAGTTCATTAATAGGCGTTGTCTTCAGGCTTCCAGTTATGATTCGCATTCCTTGATTTTGGACTCTGCTTATTTTGTTAACGTTTGACTTAGCTGCTGTTGCCCAAGCTGCAATGCCATATTCCAGTACTGGCCTCATCCGTCCAGTATATAACTTCTTGAGAACTTTCTCATCTGCTCCCCACGTTGTACCAGCAAGCTTTTTCATGATTGCCATTCTTTGCCTTGCTCTTGTTCGATTTTTCTCAACCTGTGTCTTCCATGTCAGGCGACGATCAAAGGTGACTCCTAGATAGTTTGGATTTTCTTCATGGCGCAATATTTTTCCATTCAATACCAGCTTAGGTTGCTGAGTTTTAGTTGAGAGGGAGAATACTGTGCATGTTGTTTTCTCCTCACTTATCTTCACTAGCCATGATTTTGACCAGTCCTCTAGCGCTAATAGGGCTTGCTGTATTCTGCTGTTAGCTGTACTAATATATTCTTCAGATGTCCATATGGCTAGGTCATCTGCAAAGGATGATGTGTGTACTCTGGCTGGAAAATTTTCCGTGATGTCGTTTATATATGCTAGGAATAATGTTGGTGAAAGAACTCCTCCTTGGGGGACACCTTGCTCCAACAGCATCATTTTGCTGGTTTGTCCTTGTACTTTTGTCCTGGCAGTTCTGTTCTTAAGGTAGTGGCTGATCCATTTGTACATTTTCCCACAAACATGCATTTTTTGCAGTTTAACTTTCAGTCCTTCCTTCCATACTTTATCAAATGCTTTTTCTAAATCTATCCAGACTGCTAGTGTGTGCTTTTTCTCTTGGAAGGCATCCTCTATTTCCTGAGCTATATAGGTTATTTGATCTTCAGTGGATCTGTACTTTCTGAATCCTGCTTGGTGAGGTGTTAAGAGTTGGTTTTCTTCCAGATGCCATGTTAGCCTGCCATTGATAATGCGTTCCATTAATTTTCCTACACAGCTAAGAAGACTGATAGGTCGATAGCCATTTGGTTCTTCCAGGTCTTTTCCTTTCTTTGGGACTGGTATTAGTATAGCTTCCTTCCATGCCTGTGGGACTATTCCCCTCTTCCAGCTGTAATTTAGGACTGCTAGTAGTTTCTTTTTTGCCTTAGTGCCTAGTCCTATTAGCATTTCATTTGTGATTCCATCCTTTCCTGGTGATGTCTTCTTTTTTAGGGTATTCATTGCCTGTTCCATTTCTTCCATTGTTAGATTTGCCATCATATATTCTGCTGCTGTCTCTGTATATCTATGATGTATCTGTTTATCTTTGATTGCTTTCTTCTGTTCGGCTGTAATATCAATGTGGTTTGCACTGGCATAGTGTTCCATTAGTGCATTTGCAGCCTTTTTTCCTGTAAGCAAGGCATTTCCTTGTTTAATTGTTATTTGTTTGTTTCTAGGTCCTTCATTGTTCATGGCTTTCACTAGTTTCCATAGTTTGTTTCCATCCCTGTCAAAATTCAGGTTTTCTGTTTTTTTCCTCCAACAATCTCTTGTTGTTTGATTTACTGTTCTTTTATATTTTGCTGAGATGGCTTTGAGAGAGATGTTCGCTTCAGTTGTTTGTTCTCTCTCTGCGGTCTTCCTAGCATCTTCAAGTTTGTCCTCCAAAATTTGTAGTTCCTCAGTCCAGTATGGTTTGTAATTTTTCCTCGCTCCTCTTGGGATAGACTCCGTGGCCGCCTGTATTATTGCTCTGTTTAGACTTTCCACTAATTGCTTCATGTTGCCATATCGTGTATTTATGTTTTCACAATATTTGTCTGTTAGTATGGAAAATCTGTCCCAATCTGCTCGTTTGTAATTCCAGCGAGGCAAAGGCTTTTGCTCCTGTGGAACATACTCCATATTTATTACAAGCTTGATTGGTCTGTGGTCACTACCTGCTAATTGGTCAAGCACATGGCGATCGATTTTGTGGAGGATGTCTCCTGTGCAAAAAGCTAAGTCTGGAGTAGAAGTGGTAATCCATCTTCTGGAGTAGAAGCTCGGTGTGTCATCCGCTTTGTTGAGTAGATGGAGATTTGAGTCTATTTCCCAGTCCTCCACTTCATCTCCTCTTTTGTCAGTATCTGGGTATCCCCATCTTTCTGAGCGGCTATTAAAGTCTCCGACAACAATGCAATTTGTGTCAGTTATTTCCATGTTTGAGAGTGTAAGATCCTTATCTGCCGGGCTACACAGATTGTAAATTCTTATTTTCATGTCCTTTATCATTATATCAACACCTATAATTTCCGTTTGGTTGTCAGAGATCACAGATACTTCGCTGCAAGGTATTGTATTTCGTGTAAGTATTACAACTCCTCCTTTGTGTCCTTCGCGTTCGAAACGTGTGGCCTGATATCCCTCGACTGAAAATGTGCGATTGGCGTTGAGGTGTGTCTCTTGAATGCATGCCACATCTATTCTATCTTTATGAAGACGCTGTGTTAGGGAGGCTTTCTTGTTATAAACTCCTTCGGCATTCCATTGTAGTATGTTGAGAGTCCGGGGTGTTTGGTCAATAGCTCTTAACCTACTCCTCTGTGCCTTGACTCCACAGCACGGGGGAAGGTGACCACCAGTAGTCATGGGTGGACCCCCTCGAGGCAGGGGGCCCGGCACTATCACCGCCTGATGGGACTTCACGGGATTAGCACCATAACGATTAATTTTCATCTGTGGCATCATGAAATGATAAAGTTACGTTGCACTTCTTTGTCAAGCCTGTGGCTCAGTACATCCGATTTCGACAAGCATTTTTCGGGATGCTTTCCCTAGCCTTTGACTGTCCCCAGTCTACCTACAAGGCAGCAGGTTTGTGCGTCACATCGTCTGGTCCCTCTCCCTTGACCTGTCCGACATGGGTGACCCTACCATTAGCTGTGCTACTGTCGGCATAGCTCTTGGGGTCATTGGAACGCTCAAGCCGCTCTACCTCGTCAAGGTGGACGCACGGCAGAGGGGAGATAAAGGATATGATTTAGCACGTTTTGTCTAGAGGTCACTCAAATGAGCTAATCATTCCCGCAATAGCCTTTTTTGGAGAACATTTTTCTTTTGGCTCAAACCCCCACTGTGAGACCACTATGTATCTACACAGAAATTTATAAAAGAAGTAACTAGTTCACCCAAGGCCAGAGAAGATCTGAACTATTAGCGCCTGTACAACTGAGGATCCCTCTCACTCAACATAATGTTGCCAGTATGCTATTCGTCCGTCACATAGATCTTTCCCTATATTTTTTGTCATTTTGTGACCTATATCAGTTCAATTAGTCTTTAGGACTTTAGGACTTTATTTATTTGTAGACAAACAAACTTCAACATTAACTGTACATTACATCTGTTGGACATGACAGTTTCCTGCCAAAAGTGGGACATACATTCACAAGGAATTGTTTACACCACAATTGTACAAGGTAGACATCATGTGATACCTGACAACATCTATACAGGACTTTTCACAATATGTATAACCAACCACAGCACTTAAGACAGTCACTAGAGACACCACTTGACAGCAACTGTACAAGAAATTCACTGGGGACATGTACTTCAACTGATTCATTAAATACACAATTTATTGAGTTGGTGAGTAGAGTGGTGACCATTGCCTCATCTCCTGTCATGTCAACACTTCAATTATTGCATAGAAAATGCATAAAATATGTCACACATGCAGGTTGATAAACAAGATACAACACTTCTTATTTACTCCACCACCCAATAACTCTCCTCCACCTCTCCTCTCTAATTACCACCACACCATTCCGTTACAGTATCTGTATCTATCATCATTTCCTGACTCTTGGGAATTTAGGAAATCCTATCCATGGGCAACTCAAGGAAGAAACTACTGTTCTGGGTCTGTTGGATCCTTTTATCATCAGCATTGATGTTGGACTAGCTCCAGTTAGCAGCTTCCCCAGAATAAGCTTCATGGCAGATTCATTCCTCTTGAAGACAAGATTTGATATGATGATATGGTACTGCATCTCACGGTTGATCAGGCTGTCAGTGAAGGCTGTCACTGGGTACTTCAATAATGGCATACCTAATGTCCCATACATTGCAGCTACTCACTTAGCCAGATCAACTTCCCTACTGTTCCTCACATTCTTCAAGAATCACTGTGTGAGCATCAGGCTGGATATTTTCTAAGTTTTGTCTTAGATAAACAAACACTCCCAAATTACCCCACAGTTTTCTATGAATGTAATTCATAGAACAAGATTTAATGTTAGTCTCAGTTGATCTTTTGACTGACTCAAAGATCACTGTCCAGTTCACCACATTTGTAGTGCTTCAGATTGTGTCATGCTCCCATTTATGCATTCAGCTGTTGAGCTGAGAGAAAACTCTTCTTGATATTCCCACATTTTGATAGGGAGTCACATCTGGATCTAGGACTTCTGGTTAGTTGTCCCAGATGATATATGGATGGCCTCTCCACCATACTGTTCTCTGTTGATATATAAAATGGCACAACATCTCTTTACATATGTTAAAAGATAATGTTATTATACATCAACAGACACAGATTGGGGATGGGGAGGAAAAGGATGGGGGTGGTCCAAACACACCTCTCCTAGTTTGATGATGCAGTGTATTTCACTCTGATGTACTGTGGGTGATATGTGTTCCATTCACCCTTATCTGTGGTAATCACAAGACCATATGCTGAGACAGGGTAGCTTAACACAATTACAAGCATTCATGTGGTCTAAGTTTCACCATGTTTGAACCACAGTAAACCTGGGCACAAGGAGGACCAGACACAGTACAGCAATCATTGTGACATAGCAACATGGGACAGGCATTGTGAAGGAAAATGGAAAATAGGCATTTTCAACTGCAATATGCAATATGTATTAACTAATGGCATTTACCCAATTAGCAGACCAGACATCCATTCCTATGGCTGTGATGTTGGTGCATGAATGTCCTATTCCATATTCACTTACACAGCAATGCCAGACCTCACCCCTTTTTCACCAGACTTGTCTCACAGGTACATCATCATCATCATGTGCTCTTTCCCCACTGAGTAATGTCCACAGCAGGTAACAGAAGCTCAATTGCATAGCAATGGTTCACATATGCACCAAGCACATATGTGGAAAACATGTTTAGTCCTTGTAAGTTTGCATGAGCCATACATTATATTCAGCCAACTAAGACACAGGTTCATACACCTATGGTTCTCTTAAGAACTAGTTTATATGAACCATCCAACAGTAGAGGTAACAGTGTAATACCTCAGAGAGAAATGATATTCTCTTGAGCTTATAGCAACCAGGCATCACATGGACTTAGCAATTCTGGCGTGCCATCACCGTCCTGTTTACATATGGATATTTGAAGCATCTTTCTTTCTATTGTGGGGCTGGTCTGGTTCGCTGTGTGAGGTGCACCAAAATGGGATCTTCCCAGCCAACGTGAGTTAGCGAGGCAGGCGTTTCAAGAATGTAACCGCATTGTGCAGCCAGGGTCGTGGTTTGAGCGGGCAAAAGAGCAAAATTTGTACGACCGTTCGACAAAGTCTCGATAAGCGCCCACTCTCTCTCGATGAGTAGTGGGCCTGCAGTCAGTAAGCTGGTATAGCTTTTTTTTCCGGTTAGTCCTGCCGGCGTAGCTTGAAAGCTCGTCGGTAGGCGGTCCAGTGGTTTTGCATGTATCACCTTGTACCGGGAGGGCGCGCTTTAGCGATGCTACTCTTGGCTTGCGTGTGCGTGAATAGTCCGTCTGTCCGATAGATATCCGGTTGATCCTGCCAGTAGTCATAAGATGGCTGTGTGAGGTACACCAAAATGGGATCTTCCCAGCCAACGTGACTTAGCGAGGCAGGCGTTTCAAGAATGTAGTCATATGCTTGTCTCAGCTTTAGCGATGCTACTCTCGGCTTGCGTGTGCATGAATGTCTGTCCGGTCAGTCGCCATGTGCACATTTGCGCTGGAGAGGCTCAACCGTAAATCGGGAGATCTGCTCGCAACTAGACAAGCAGCATCTTTTGTGGGCAGTTTCTCGCCTCATGTTTGTGTGTGGTCTGCTCTGGCGGTCAGTCCGTCTTCGGTGAAGGAAATCGTGTTGATCCTAAAAGTAATCATACGCTCATTGCTTGTCGCTACGCTTGTCTTAAAACTGAAAATTAAAGGAATTGACGGAAGGGCCGATATAAACAGGGATAACTGGCCGTGGCAGCCTAACGTCCACTGCATCTGTGTCCGTCTTCCAGTCGTCTTGCCATGCTCGCCACTGGAGCCAGACAGACACAGACGAGGGAGCGGGGACGAGGGTGTTGCGCGACCACCTCCTCGCTATACAAAACCAAAGCGCAAGTCATTCGTTCCTCATCAAATCAAAGATGTAGTGCAATGAATGGTCATCGTCAATGAATGGTCAACGTCATTCATGATGGACGAACATCGGTTTACATATGGATATTTGAAGCATCTTTCTTTCTACTAGATGTGAGAGGCTATTTATTAAATCACCAACTCACTCACTCCATCATTTTCAGCGTTTTACAAAGGAACGTGTACATGTTTCATCACTCATTCCAATCCAAACTGCCATAGGTTAACTCGCGAGAGCAAAGGTACAGTTGATTTAAGAATAAGTCATCCCAGGCATGAAGAATGCACCAGGGGTTTGGGTTTGCGAATCTGCATGAGTGTGTCATACATTCATCAAGCATACGCAACCAGTCACAACAAGGGATTGATATGCACTTGGAGTATACAGCGTGAAAGACGTGTCAAGGTTGAAGATGCAGTGTTCAGAATTCTGGCGCACAGAAGTTAGGTTTTCCACTTTCACATTTTATTAATAAAATACTCATACATTCTTCTCATTCGTTTATCAGGCACAACTACACCATTAAAGTATGTTTTAAAGTGGTACCTGCTGTCCAGAGAACAATATATTATTGAATCTTTAAGGGCATTTTTGGGTCATCACATCACACTAGCGACCGCTCTCGGTGGAATCCCCGCTCAAACTAATTAGATTTTAAAATATGGCCCAGGAATAGCGTGGGCTCATTACTTATGAACCAATCAAAAGACAAGTGCATACCGCCGCCTCCCCCAACTCGTTCTAGAACATTCGATCTAAGAATAGCCCTTATATTTGGGATGGTCCCCGTTAAGACTTAAAGTATCTTTATGAAATGTGTCGGACTGAGAATGAGGAATTCTGTTTCATCATGCTACATGGCCCCTCTCTTAAATCTTTCATAGGAATGACAGATGATTTTTCAGAAATCCACAGTTCCCAGATCCCTCAAGTGGGTTTTGTCAATTACTCCCTGTCTCCCTTTACCCTACTAGAGTAGTACATTTGGAACTAAGTGATTTTTCTCCTTAAGAAAAAATCTGCCCCAACATTGCATCTGTTGATGAATTTGGTGGCAAACGCGAAGACTATGAAGTTAGCCCTGCATTATGTTCCTTTAAGTCACTGGGAGCATCAGGAGTCCTGACTCCACTCATCTGTGAACTGCTCTTCTATTTACCTCTGACAGTGTTCCACTGCTGACATCATTTGCTATATTTCCTGTTGTGACAAATGATCTCTCTGAGTCACACCATTTCGTAATGTATGAATGGACCATAGAGATTCATTATGTGAAGTAATGGCTTTGCAATTAAGCCAACTTCTAGATGACGTTTAGAGAGAATGGTTGCATTCCATGTATCTCTCAACAGTTCATCTTATCAGAACTTCATTCTTCCCTTCGTCCTGGAGAATGATAATCCTGTGAGAGTATATTTAACTGAACACTTTCTCCAACAGTAATCTTGGCATTTGGAACTGGGTTAAAATTTTTGATCATCACCGGAGCAAAGACTATCACTTCCGGGTGAACTGTATAGCAGCCGCTGCAAAACTTGTTAAGGCTAAAATCTACTATTGTAAATTTGGTTAGCGTTGGACACCGGGTCTACCTTTCCAATAAGCCTCTTGTGTTTGCAGATGGTAGCAATTTCCCATTATATTTCCTTGACTTATTTCCGTAGTCCTACCATAGATTTAGAAGTGCTTGTCGGTTGAGATTCTCTCATTCCGTTATGCCTCTATTTTGATGTGTTGTGAGTAGTGACAGCATTTTCTCTCCTTAGTTGCTATTTAAGCTGTTTCCAACGCAGCAACTGAGTTTGTAGATGCAGTTAGACTAACATCTACTACTACTAATATAGAATTCCAGGTGGAGGTTCCAACTAGTTGTCTTCAGCCATGCTTTAGCGAAATGCTTTTGAGTGACTGGGAAGTATCCGTTCTTTCTCTCCCACATGAGCAAAACGTTTACTTTTGGCGAATTAGGCGAATCCTCTCAGCACAGAGAAGTTCGTCATTATCACAGCCACCTTTGAAGGGGTGTGATTATGTGGGTTACTTCCTATATCCCAATATTGACTGGAATTTTGGAAGCAATTTTACTGACTTTGAGGATAGGACTGGCCAGGTCTTGTGAATACACCTCGCATCTCAGTAATAATATAAGATTCCCCTGCATAATGCATGGTTCTTATTATATAAAGAGTCGACTGCTGGAGTGCAGGGATCTTTATCTTGAAAGGAGTCAGCTGTTTGAAACTGATCTTTCGTTAGTCCACTTTCGCAGACATTGTGTATAGAGTGTCAGCTGCTGGAGTTGCAGTGAGCTCTACCATATAAGAGTTAACTGTTTGGAGACAGTAATCCTTATTTACATTCCCACCTTCTTCCGGCAGAAAGGTCTTCCCAATTGAGAATGAAAAAGGGGAATGACATCAGTTGTTCTCAACTTTGTCCGTCCTTTAATCTCCACCATTTTAAAGGCAGAAAAGCTTTCTCAACCGAGGATGAATTGACGGCGGACGTCGGAGACAGATCCTGTTTTATCTCTTCATGAAATTTTGCAGGTTGTCCACGTTATGCTCCTAGTCGTATGATACGCCAATGACATCAGGTTGGTTATCCATCGTTTCCTGGACACATAATTTGCATATGCTCTCCACTTCCATATGAATGGCTAGGGGTCCAGTTATTTTGATGGCCTTCCTGGAGATTCAATGAGTTCACTCCTGGCGACATGGATCCTAGTACACCAGAGAGATTACACCATCGAACAATAGACTAATGTCTTATAGACACCAGACTGTGGTCGGTTTTATATGACCGCCCATAACATCAGGTAGAATCTTCCCTTCCTCTCGTCCATTACGTATTTATTGAGTTGGTGAGTAGAGTGGTGACCATTGCCTCATCTCCTGTCATGTCAACACTTCAATTATTGCATAGAAAATGCATAAAATATGTCACACATGCAGGTTGATAAACAAGATACAACACTTCTTATTTACTCCACCACCCAATAACTCTCCTCCACCTCTCCTCTCTAATTACCACCACACCATTCCGTTACAGTATCTGTATCTATCATCATTTCCTGACTCTTGGGAATTTAGGAAATCCTATCCATGGGCAACTCAAGGAAGAAACTACTGTTCTGGGTCTGTTGGATCCTTTTATCATCAGCATTGATGTTGGACTAGCTCCAGTTAGCAGCTTCCCCAGAATAAGCTTCATAGCAGATTCATTCCTCTTGAAGACAAGATTTGATATGATGATATGGTACTGCATCTCACGGTTGATCAGGCTGTCAGTGAAGGCTGTCACTGGGTACTTCAATAATGGCATACCTAATGTCCCATACATTGCAGCTACTCACTTAGCCAGATCAACTTCCCTACTGTTCCTCACATTCTTCAAGAATCACTGTGTGAGCATCAGGCTGGATATTTTCTAAGTTTTGTCTTAGATAAACAAACACTCCCAAATTACCCCACAGTTTTCTATGAATGTAATTCATAGAACAAGATTTAATGTTAGTCTCAGTTGATCTTTTGACTGACTCAAAGATCACTGTCCAGTTCACCACATTTGTAGTGCTTCAGATTGTGTCATGCTCCCATTTATGCATTCAGCTGTTGAGCTGAGAGAAAACTCTTCTTGATATTCCCACATTTTGATAGGGAGTCACATCTGGATCTAGGACTTCTGGTTAGTTGTCCCAGATGATATATGGATGGCCTCTCCACCATACTGTTCTCTGTCGATATATAAAATGGCACAACATCTCTTTACATATGTTAAAAGATAATGTTATTATACATCAACAGACACAGATTGGGGATGGGGAGGAAAAGGATGGGGGTGGTCCAAACACACCTCTCCTAGTTTGATGATGCAGTGTATTTCACTCTGATGTACTGTGGGTGATATGTGTTCCATTCACCCTTATCTGTGGTAATCACAAGACCATATGCTGAGACAGGTTAGCTTAACACAATTACAAGCATTCATGTGGTCTAAGTTTCACCATGTTTGAACCACAGTAAACCTGGGCACAAGGAGGACCAGACACAGTACAGCAATCATTGTGACATAGCAACATGGGACAGGCATTGTGAAGGAAAATGGAAAATAGGCATTTACAACTGCAATATGCAATATGTATTAACTAATGGCATTTACCCAATTAGCAGACCAGACATCCATTCCTATGGCTGTGATGTTGGTGCATGAATGTCCTATTCCATATTCACTTACACAGCAATGCCAGACCTCACCCCTTTTTCACCAGACTTGTCTCACAGGTACATCATCATCATCATGTGCTCTTTCCCCACTGAGTAATGTCCACAGCAGGTAACAAGCTCAATTGCATAGCAATGGTTCACATATGCACCAAGCACATATGTGGAAAACATGTTTAGTCCTTGTAAGTTTGCATGAGCTATACATTATATTCAGCCAACTAAGACACAGGTTCATACACCTATGGTTCTCTTAAGAACTAGTTTATATGAACCATCCAACAGTAGAGGTAACAGTGTAATACCTCAGAGAGAAATGATATTCTCTTGAGCTTATAGCAACCAGGCATCACATGGACTTAGCAATTCTGGCGTGCCACACACAACCTGTTTACATATGGATATTTGAAGCATCTTTCTTTCTACTAGATGTGAGAGGCTATTTATTAAATCACCAACTCACTCACTCCATCATTTTCAGCGTTTTACAAAGGAACGTGTACATGTTTCATCACTCATTCCAATCCAAACTGCCATAGGTTAACTCGCGAGAGCAAAGGTACAGTTGATTTAAGAATAAGTCATCCCAGGCATGAAGAATGCACAAGGGGTTTGGGTTTGCGAATCTGCATGAGTGTGTCATACATTCATCAAGCATACGCAACCAGTCACAACAAGGGATTGATATGCACTTGGAGTATACAGCGTGAAAGACGTGTCAAGGTTGAAGATGCAGTGTTCAGAATTCTGGCGCACAGAAGTTAGGTTTTCCACTTTCACATTTTATTCATAAAATACTCATACATTCTTCTCATTCGTTTATCAGGCACAACTACACCATTAAAGTATGTTTTAAAGTGGTACCTGCTGTCCAGAGAACAATATATTATTGAATCTTTAAGGGCATTTTTGGGTCATCACATCACACTAGCGACCGCTCTCGGTGGAATCCCCGCTCAAACTAATTAGATTTTAAAATATGGCCCAGGAATAGCGTGGGCTCATTACTTATGAACCAATCAAAAGACAAGTGCATACCGCCGCCTCCCCCAACTCGTTCTAGAACATTCGATCTAAGAATAGCCCTTATATTTGGGATGGTCCCCGTTAAGACTTAAAGTATCTTTATGAAATGTGTCGGACTGGGAATGAGGAATTCTGTTTCATCATGCTACATAGTTCAAATTGCACGTTTTAAGTGTAAAAAGTATTTACACTAGTCTGGTCGATATGTGTGACATTTTGGATTTCGAATCACTAAGATGAAACATCTTTGCAGACATTTTTTTACTACCACAAGTTGAAGGTGGAGATTCAAAAATCCATCTGAAAATATTGGGTAACTAATATGAACAGCGCTAGAAAAAAACAACATTACTTACTGTATGCCAAATAATTGAATTTAATTCAAAGATAAGATAATATCAACCAATTGCTGTCACAGAATGTTAGAGTGACCTATTCTATGGAATGTAAGATAGCATTTGTTATTGTCACATGATATTTGAATGAATGGATCCTGTCAGAAACATGCAGTCTTTTCATAGCCTTTCTTTGGAGACAAAGGATCCTTCTGCGCAGCCACAGAATACTTAGTAAATGTTTTTGCTGATAGAGACCTTGGCCACAACACAATGTCATCTTGTGATTGAGTGTTTGTAGACCTGACCGATCTCTTTGCCATTCATTTACTCAGCTGTGTGTGTGTGTGCACGTGCTTGTTGAGCTGACCGGGTGCGCTTCTCTTTGCCATTCATTTACTCAGCTGTTTGTGTGTGTGTGTGCTTGTAGAGCTGACCGGTTGCTTATCTCTTTGCCATTCATTTACTCAGCTGTGTGTGTGTGTGTGTGCTTGTAGAGCTGACCATTTGCACTTCTCTTTGCCATTCATTTACTCAGCTGTGTGTGTGTGCTTGTAGAGCTGACTGGGTGCACTTCTCTTTGCCATTCATTTACTCAGCTGTGTGTGTGTGTGTGTGCTTGTAGACCTGACCATTTGCACTTCTCTTTGCCATTCATTTACTCAGTTGTGTGTATGTGTGTGTGTGCGCGTACGCGCTTGTATATATAACATTGTTGTGTGTTAAGGTTGATCTGTACATGTATTTAACACATTGCTGTGCATGTAATGACGTGATGTAGATCATCATCATCAAGTGCCCTGCCAGCTGGCGTAGGCGCTCATGGCTCTCCACAGATCTCGGCCTTTGGTATTCTGGATCCACTTTGCTGATGATGTTCTTCCATGTCACCGTCTCAATCCATCCAGCATCATATCTGCCTCTGCCTCTCTTCCCCTTGATCTCTCCAGTTGTCACGATGTTCTCTAATGCCTCTCTTATCATATGACAGAAGAAAGCTGTTTAAATGCCCCTCGGTATTTAAAAGTATCCACTTGGTTAAGACTATTTCCTTCTATTTCTATGTCACATTTTGGTGTTATCATTTTCTTTATTACCATTGTTACTGTTTTCTTGATATTCAAGGTGAGTCCTTTTTTTGCACTCTCTGTTACTACAATGTCCAACAATTGTTGTAGGTGTGTTGCATTATTTGCCACCAATACTGTGTCATCTGCATAGCGTATATTGTTTATATTATATTCTCCGATTAGTATATCTGGTGTCTCTTTCATCTCTCTCATTATTACTTCACTATATAGGGAGAAGAGATCGAGTGACAAGACACACCCCTGTTGTACTCCTAGCTGTATGCCCTCTTTATTTTTTATTTTAATTGCTGCTACTTGGTTCCAGTAAATATTCTTCATTATTCTTAAATCTTTCCCATCAATGTTGATATCTTCCAACATTTAAATAAGTTCATCATATTTACTTTATCAAATGCCTTAGTATAATCTATGAAGCACAAATATATGTCTTTGTGTGTCTCTACTGACCTTTCTATTAGTGTCCATAATGTATATATTGCATTGTTTGTACCCTTTCCTTCTACAAATCCATACTGTTCTTCACTAATTTCCATTTTTATTTTCTTTCTTGTTCTCATAATTCTGAGTAGAAGCTTAGTGACATGGTGTATGAGGTTAATTGTACGAAAATCAATTGCTCCTGATCTTTTTGGTATAGCTATAAATACAGATTTCAGCGTATCACTTAGTAAATATCCATTGCTGTAAATATCATTCAACATTTTGGTTAATATATCTACTCCAAATTCTCCCAATACTTCTAATTCTTCTATTGTGATTTCATCTGTAGGTAGCGATGTTATATTATAACTTGTTTTATATATTCTAGTAACTAATGTTCTTATTTGTATTGTGTCCATGTTTTCTCACAGGAATATTTTTATTGTGTCCATGTTTTCCCACAGGAATAATTGTATTGTGTCCATGTTTTCTCACAGGAATATTTATATCATGTCCATGTTTTCCCACAGGAATAATTGTATCGTGTCCATGTTTTCCCACAGGAATAATTGTATTGTGTCCATGTTTTCCCACAGGAATAATTGTGTCCATGTTTTCCCACAGGAATAATTGTATCATGTTCATGTTTTATCACAGGAATATTTGTATCAAGACCATGTTTTCCCACAGGAATAATTGTCCATGTTTTCCAACAGGAATATTTGTATTATGTCCATGTTTTCCAACAGGAATATTTTTATTGTGTCCATGTTTTCTTTCAGATATAACTGTATTGTGTCCATGTTTTCTCACAGATATAACTTGTTGTGTCCATGTTTTCTCACAGATATAACTGTATTGTGTTCATGTTTTCTCACAGATATAACTGTATTGTGTCCATGTTTTCTCTCAGATATAGCTGTATTGTGTCCATGTTTTCTCACAGATATAACTATTGTGTCCATGTTTTCTCACAGATATAACTATTGTGTCCATGTTTTATCACAGATATAACTGTATTGGGTCCATGTTTTCTCACAGATATAACTGTATTGGGTCCATGTTTTCTCACAGATATAACTATTGTGTCCATGTTTTATCACAGATATAACTGTATTGGGTCCATGTTTTCTCACAGATATAACTGTATTGGGTCCATGTTTTCTCACAGATATAACTATTGTGTCCATGTTTTCTCACAGATATAACTATTGTGTCCATGTTTTCTCACAGATATAACTATTGTGTCCATGTTTTATCACAGCTATAACTGTATTGGGTCCATGTTTTTTCACAGATATAACTGTATTGGGTCCATGTTTTCTCACAGATATAACTATTGTGTCCATGTTTTCTCACAGATATAACTATTGTGTCCATGTTTTCTCACAGATATAACTATTGTGTCCATGTTTTATCACAGCTATAACTGTATTGGGTCCATGTTTTCTCACAGATATAACTATTGTGTCCATGTTTTTTCACAGATATAACTATTGTGTCCATGTTTTCTCACAGATATAACTATTGTGTCCATGTTTTATCACAGATGTAACTATTGTGTCCATGTTTTCTCACAGATATAACTATTGTGTCCATGTTTTATCACAGATATAACTATTGTGTCCATGTTTTCTCACAGATATAACTATTGTGTCCATGTTTTCTCACAGATATAACTATTGTGTCCATGTTTTCTCACAGATATAACTATTGTGTCCATGTTTTATCACAGATATAACTATTGTGTCCATGTTTTCTCACAGATATAACTATTGTGTCCATGTTTTATCACAGATATAACTATTGTGTCCATGTTTTCTCACAGATATAACTATTGTGTCCATGTTTTATCACAGATATAACTATTGTGTCCATGTTTTCTCACAGATATAACTATTGTGTCCATGTTTTATCACAGATATAACTATTGTGTCCATGTTTTCTCACAGATATAACTATTGTGTCCGTGTTTTCTCACAGATATAACTATTGTGTCCGTGTTTTCTCGCAGATATAACTATTGTGTCCATGTTTTATCACAGATATAACTATTGTGTCCATGTTTTCTCACAGATATAACTATTGTGTCCATGTTTTATCACAGATATAACTATTGTGTCCGTGTTTTCTCACAGATATAACTATTGTGTCCATGTTTTATCACAGATATAACTATTGTGTCCGTGTTTTCTCACAGATATAACTATTGTGTCCATGTTTTATCACAGATATAACTATTGTGTCCATGTTTTCTCACAGATATAACTATTGTGTCCATGTTTTCTCACAGATATAACTATTGTGTCCATGTTTTCTCACAGATATAACTATTGTGTCCATGTTTTCTCACAGATATAACTATTGTGTCCATGTTTTCTCACAGATATAACTATTGTGTCCATGTTTTCTCACAGATATAACTATTGTGTCCATGTTTTCTCACAGATATAACTAATGTGTCCATGTTTTCTCACAGATATAACTATTGTGTCCATGTTTTCTCACAGATATAACTATTGTGTCCATGTTTTCTCACAGATATAACTATTGTGTCCATGTTTTCTCACAGATATAACTATTGTGTCCATGTTTTCTCACAGATATAACTATTGTGTCCATGTTTTCTCACAGATATAACTATTGTGTCCATGTTTTATCACAGATATAACTATTGTGTCCATGTTTTATCACAGATATAACTATTGTGTCCATGTTTTCTCACAGATATAACTATTGTGTCCATGTTTTATCACAGATATAACTATTGTGTCCATGTTTTATCACAGATATAACTATTGTGTCCATGTTTTATCACAGATATAACTATTGTGTCCGTGTTTTCTCACAGATATAACTATTGTGTCCGTGTTTTCTCACAGATATAACTGTATTGTGTGCATGGAAGCCAAGCTAGAGATGGTGTCAGGGAGCTGTCAGCATCGACTGTGCACATCTTGCCTGTACCTAGACAATGGCTGCCTGAAACCTGACATGCACAAATGCCCCATGTGTGGGAAATGTTCAGCCTTCCCACAAACAAGGTGAGTTTTCTGCATCCACAATGTGTGGGGACACTTTGTGTGGGAAATGTTCAGCCTTCCCACAAACAAGGTGAGTTTTCTGCATCCACAATGTGTGGGGACACTATGAACTTCCTCGCAAACTTGTTCACAGTAGGGAGTCTCCATGGTGAAGTGGTCAAGCCATCTGCCTCGAGCTCTGAAGGTTGTGGGTTCGATTCCAGGCCGCATTCTTCGGTTTAGGAGTGCATTTTTGGGAGACTCCTGGGGGTCGTCGCTGGAACTACGGAGTTCGTGCTTTGTGTGATGCTTTCCGTGCTGCGGAAAGGGACCGAGCCATATGGGATTTTAAAAAACAAAGGTGCAATGAAGTCGACTTTTAAGCGGCTTTTTTTTATGTTCACAGTGTGTAGGAAATGTCTTGTCTGTGAACAGATGCTGTTAGTTGTGTGAGTGACTTGTCATTGTTGCTGATGGTTGTATCTAACTGCATTGTGTCAACAGCTTTGGCAGCCATGTTGTGTTTGTCTTCACAAAACATCTGAGCTGTCACCAACCATGTTCTACAGTCATGTTGTGTTTATCTTCACAAAACATCTGAGCTGTCACCAACCATGTTCTACATCTGTTCCTGAACAGTCGACTTGACCTCATCTTCATCTGTTCCTGAAGTCACAGTTTGCCCAACATTCTCTGTGGCTACAGAACAGTCGACTTGGCCTTGTCTTCATCTGTGACTACAGAACAGCCTGCTTGACCTCGTCTTCATCTGTTCCTGAAGTCGCAGTTTGCCCAACATTCTCTGTGGCTACAGAACAGTCGACTTGGCCTTGTCTTCATCTGTGACTACAGAACAGCCTGCTTGACCTCGTCTTCATCTGTTCCTGAAGTCGCAGTTTGCCCAACATTCTCTGTGGCTACAGAACAGTCGACTTGGCCTTGTCTTCATCTGTGACTACAGAACAGCCTGCTTGACCTCGTCTTCATCTGTTCCTGAAGTCGCAGTTTGCCCAACATTCTCTGTGGCTACAGAACAGTCGACTTGGCCTCGTCTTCATCTGTTCCTGAAGTCGCAGTTTGCCCAACATTCTCTGTGGCTACAGAACAGTCGACTTGGCCTCGTCTTCATCTGTTCCTGAAGTCAGTTTGCCCAACATTCTCTGTGGCTACAGAACAGTCGACTTGGCCTCGTCTTCATCTGTTCCTGAAGTCGCAGTTTGCCCAACATTCTCTGTGGCTACAGAACAGTCGACTTGGCCTCGTCTTCATCTGTTCCTGAAGTCAGTTTGCCCAACATTCTCTGTGGCTACAGAACAGTCGACTTGGCCTCGTCTTCATCTGTTCCTGAAGTCGCAGTTTGCCCAACATTCTCTGTGGCTACAGAACAGTCGACTTGGCCTCGTCTTCATCTGTTCCTGAAGTCAGTTTGCCCAACATTCTCTGTGGCTACAGAACAGTCGACTTGGCCTCGTCTTCATCTGTTCCTGAAGTCGCAGTTTGCCCAACATTCTCTGTGGCTACAGAACAGTCGACTTGGCCTCATCTTCAGTGGGCTCTAATGGAGATCACTGTTGTTGGGTTTAAGTGGAAGCACAGCTACATTTTTAGATTTAGCATTGCCAGCTGTTGTGATGATTTTGTGCTGAGGTATGAACTGTCACCAGTACCAGATTAGTTGACCAGTGTTGGCACTAGCTTGCCTGTGTGGTAGCTTTCTCTCTGGGACAGTACCAGATCATTGGTTGACATTGACCATGGACAGTGCTGTCTCATGTTGGTGGTTGTGAGCATCTTGTATGACAGTGCTGTATCATGTTGGTGGTTGTGAACATCTTGTATGACATTGTTGTATCATGTTGGTGGTTGTGAACATCTTGTATCTGTATCATGTTGGTGGTTGTGAACATCTTGTATGACAATGCTGTATCATGTTGGTGGTTGTGAACATCTTGTATGACAGTGCTGTATCATGTTGGTGGTTGTGAACATCTTGTATGACAGTGCTGTATCATGTTGGTGGTTGTGAACATCTTGTATGACAGTGCTGTATCATGTTGGTGGTTGTGAACATCTTGTATGACAGTGCTGTATCATGTTGGTGGTTGTGAACATCTTGTATGACATTGTTGTATCATGTTGGTGGTTGTGAACATCTTGTATCTGTATCATGTTGGTGGTTGTGAACATCTTGTATGACAATGCTGTATCATGTTGGTGGTTGTGAACATCTTGTATGACAGTGCTGTATCATGTTGGTGGTTGTGAACATCTTGTATGACAGTGCTGTATCATGTTGGTGGTTGTGAACATCTTGTATGACAGTGCTGTATCATGTTGGTGGTTGTGAACATCTTGTATGACAGTGCTGTATCATGTTGGTGGTTGTGAACATCTTGTATGACAGTGCTGCCTCATGTTGGTGGTTGTGAACATCTTGTATGACAGTGCTGTATCATGTTGGTGGTTGTGAACATCTTGTATGACAGTGCTGTATCATGTTGGTGGTTGTGAACATCTTGTATGACAGTGCTGCCTCATGTTGGTGGTTGTGAACATCTTGTATGACAGTGTGGTATCATGTTGTTGGTTGTGAGCATCTTGTATGACAGTGCTGTATCATGTTGGTGGTTGTGAACATCTTGTATGACAGTGCTGTATCATGTTGGTGGTTGTGAACATCTTGTATGACAGTGCTGCCTCATGTTGGTGGTTGTGAACATCTTGTATGACAGTGTGGTATCATGTTGTTGGTTGTGAACATCTTGTATCTGTATCATGTTGGTGGTTGTGAACATCTTGTATGACAGTGCTGTATCATGTTGGTGGTTGTGAACATCTTGTATCTGTATCATGTTGATGGTTGTGAACATCTTGTATCTGTATCATGTTGGTGGTTGTGAACATCTTGTATCTGTATCATGTTGGTGGTTGTGAACATCTTGTATGACAGTGCTGCCTCATGTTGGTGGTTGTGAACATCTTGTATGACAGTGCTGCCTCATGTTGGTGGTTGTGAACATCTTGTATGACAGTGCTGTATCATGTCGGTGGTTGTAAACATCTTGTATGATAGTGCTGTATCATGTTGGTGGTTGTGAACATCTTGTATCTGTATAATTTTGGTGGTTGTGAACATCTTGTATCTGTATCATGTTGGTGGTTGTGAACATCTTTTATGACAGTGCTGTATCATGTTGATGGTTGTGAACATCTTGTATGACAGTGCTGTATCATGTTGGTGGTTGTGAACATCTTGTATGACAATGCTGTATCATGTTGGTGGTTGTAAACATCTTGTATGATAGTGCTGTATCATGTTGGTGGTTGTGAACATCTTGTATGACAGTGCTGTATCATGTTGGTGGTTGTGAACATCTTGTATGACAGTGCTGTATCATGTTGGTGGTTGTGAACATCTTGTATGACAGTGCTGTATCATGTTGGTGGTTGTGAACATCTTGTATCTGTATCATGTTGGTGGTTGTGAACATCTTGTATCTGTATCATGTTGGTGGTTGTGAACATCTTGTATGACAGTGCTGCCTCATGTTGGTGGTTGTGAACATCTTGTATGACAGTGCTGCCTCATGTTGGTGGTTGTGAACATCTTGTATGACAGTGCTGCCTCATGTTGGTGGTTGTGAGCATCTTGTATGACAGTGCTGCCTCATGTTGGTGGTTGTGAACATCTTGTATCTGTATCATGTTGGTGGTTGTGAACATCTTGTATCTGTATCATGTTGGTGGTTGTGAACATCTTGTATCTGTATCATGTTGGTGGTTGTGAACATCTTGTATCTGTATCATGTTGATGGTTGTGAACATCTTGTATGACAGTGCTGTATCATGTTGGTGGTTGTGAACATCTTGTATGACAGTGCTGTATCATGCTGGTGGTTGTGAGCATCTTGTATGAAAGTGCTGCCTCATGTTGGTGGTTGTGAACATCTTGTATCTGTATCATGTTAGTGGTTGTGAACATCTTGTATCTGTATCATGTTTGTGGTTGTGAACATCTTGTATCTGTATCATGTTGGTGGTTGTGAACATCTTGTATCTGTATCATGTTGGTGGTTGTGAACATCTTGTATGACAGTGCTGCCTCATGTTGGTGGTTGTGAACATCTTGTATCTGTATCATGTTGGTGGTTGTGAACATCTTGTATGACAGTGCTGCCTCATGTTGGTGGTTGTGAGCATCTTGTATGACAGTGCTGTATCATGTTGGTGGTTGTGAACATCTTGTATCTGTATCATGTTGGTGGTTGTGAACATCTTGTATCTGTATCATGTTGGTGGTTGTGAACATCTTGTATGACAGTGCTGTATCATGTTGGTGATTGTGAACATCTTGTATGACAGTGCTGTATCATGTTGGTGGTTGTAAACATCTTGTATGATAGTGCTGTATCATGTTGGTGGTTGTGAACATCTTGTATGACAGTGCTGTATCATGTTGGTGGTTGTGAACATCTTGTATGACAGTGCTGTATCATGTTGGTGGTTGTGAACATCTTGTATGACAGTGCTGTATCATGTTGGTGGTTGTAAACATCTTGTATGATAGTGCTGTATCATGTTGGTGGTTGTGAACATCTTGTATGATAGTGCTGTATCATGTTGGTGGTTGTAAACATCTTGTATGACAGTGCTGTATCATGTTGGTGGTTGTGAACATCTTGTATCTGTATCATGTTGGTGGTTGTAAACATCTTGTATGACAGTGCTGTATCATGTTGGTGGTTGTGAACATCTTGTATCTGTATCATGTTGGTGTTGTGAACATCTTGTATCTGTATCATGTTGGTGGTTGTAAACATCTTGTATGACAAACATGTTATCTCTGTATCCAGGCCCAGTATTCCAGAGGACATAATCGAGATGCAGAGATATCTGGGTGTCAGAGAGTGTCCACACAAAGACCAAGGCTGCCGGTTCCAGATGTGGGACTGGGAAGTGGGTGACCACATCAGGTACAGCAGCCAACTAACTCTCTCTCTCTCTGTCTCTCTCTCTGTCTCTCTCTCTCTCTCTCTCTCTCTCTCTCTCTCTCTCTCTCTCTCTCTCTCTCTCTCTCGATAGACTTCCGGTCGCCAATATGGTGGTTAGGCGTTGAACCGTGTTTATGCTTACAGCAACGGTTTGCAATCACATTTTCCTCATGTTGGACTGGTAGTACAGGGTTCCATCGCCATGCTACTGAGTGAATGTGTGAGCTGTGAAATTCGCTGGGAATGATTTTACATCTGTCCTGTACAGTGACCTGCATGTTCGGAAAATGGCTACCGGCTGTTGCTGTGTAGCAGAATGTATTAGTTAGGTGTGCAAAGCTACAGCACGCTTGAGCATCAGGATGGGATGAGGAGAGAGATGCTCAAGTCGTGACGTAGTTTGTTGTTAGGGCAGTCAGTAAACATCTAGGACTAGAAGAGAGAAGTCACCCTCATTATGGAATTGTAACAAGAATCTTGTACTGGTCATCAATATGAAATAAAACTCCATTTATATTCAACCAACAGAGTCAGTTAGTCCTCTCTGTGTGCGCTTTGTTATAGCTGAATAGACTAATTTGCCTTTTTGGTTCACAAGTGCGTTTTTCAGGAGACTCCCAGGAGTCTGCGCTGAAGATGCAGAGTTCGTGCTTTATGTGACACTTTCGGCCGGTCGCCCTGTGGTAAAAGACCGAGACTTGTGAGAAAACCCGGGTCAATGAGGTATTTCCGGTGACTGTCGAGTCCATCGACGTTGAACTGTGGTTTTCATGGATTCATTTTGTGTTGGCATTCTGGCAGCGGCATTATGCACAGTGTATCTGTGCGGGCTGTTGGATTGCCGAGACTCCTGCCTATTCCACTTTTCACATTGGACAGTAGGGAGCATTTTGTGTGATATTCACTGGCACAGGAGTTGAGCATTATGGGGACGACCCGTTGCTGCGAAGTTGGAACCTTGACTAGCTAACTATCTCTCTCTCTCTCTCTCTCTCTCTCTCTCTCTCTCTCTCTCTCTCTCTCTCTCTCTCTCTCTCTCTCTCTCTCTCTCTCTCTCTCTCTCTCTCTCTCTCTCTCTCTCTCTCTCTCTCTCTCTCTCTCTCTCTCTATGTATGTCTGTGTGTATGTATATTGTCAGGTCTTAGTCAGATATGACAGCTATTGTATGACAGTAGGCGGTACTACCTGCTTTCTGTTAGCGCCGAATGTTGGGCGGCGCTTACCAAACCCGACACCCCACATTGTGCCAACGGTGTCTGGCGCATTGGGGGGGGGGGGGGGGGGGGGGGGGGGAGATCCATCCAAGCCTTACCCTAGTGTGAGGAAATGCAACCTAGACTGAATGTCATGGCAGACCAGGCCCTAAGCCTTGGTTGGCAACTGGTCTAGGATTGAAGCTCTGACAGGCGGAAAGTTAGAGCATTGCTTTGCTGATACGGCAGCTTCTGCAGGTTGTCTTGTTCCAGACGTATTGGTATTACCTTTCCTGTGGAGTACACTAGACAGGCAGAGAGAGGGATCATGCTGCATGGGCAACACATGGTCTCTAAATTCAGCTCAGGCTTTGTGTTATGGAGAGGTATAACTCCATTTTACAAACTATCGTCTGTCAAGACGGTAAGGTGCCAGTCATTTATGTATGCGTGTGTGTTTGTGTGCATGTATGTGTGTGTGTGTGTGTATGTATGTATGTATGTATAAACGTTTGTTAGTGAGTTTGTGATTGTGAGAAAGTATATGTGTATGCGAGGGAGTGTGTATTTTGTGTGTTATGGAGTGGGTGCACAACTGTGAGAGTTTAGGTAAATGATGTAAGTATGTATGCTGGATTGTATGTATGTGAGAGTTTAGGTAAATGATGTAAGTATGTGTGCAGGATTGTATGTATGTGTTCATAAATGTGTGTCTGCCTGTCTCATGACATCATAATATGCATGCATCAATTATGCTTACAACATTCATTTGACAATGTTTTTTTTTTTATGTAACATGCACAATGATGAATAAAAGATGAGTGATTGGAAGGGTCGAATGTAAGACGGGCCTGCGTGCCCAATTTGTGATGCTTTGAAAATAAGGTTTGTTGTTTGTTTTGTCTGTCTGCAGATACGTTAGTTAACCATACACATAACAGATACTAAACTGTAGTACTACAAACATGCTAGTGTGTTACAAACATGCTAGAGTGTCTCACAGACATGCTAGAGTGTCACATACATGCTAGAGTGTGTTACAGGCATGTTAGAGTGTGTTACATGCATGCTCTAGTGTGTTACAGGCATGCTCGAGTGTTACATACATGCTGGAGTGTGTTACATACATGCTGGAGTGTGTTGCAGGCATGCTAGAGTGTGTTACAGGCATGCTGGAGTGTGTTACAGGTATGCTAGAGTGTGTTACAGGCATGCTAGAGTGTGTTACAGGCATGCTAGAGTGTGTTGCAGGCATGCTGGAGTGTGTTACAGGCACGCTGGAGTGTGTTACAGGCACGCTGGAGTGTTACAGGCACGCTGGAGTGTGTTACAGGCATGCTGGAGTGTTACAGAAATGCTAGTGTGTCCAGTTCACAGCTGCTGAAGGATATCTACCTACATATAAGACGCAATCATGACCGACTGGCTTGTTGCCTTATACCAACAGATCCCTCAGTGCAACCCTCAATCATGACCGACTGGCTTGTTGCCTTATACCAACAGACCCCTCAGTGCAACCCTCAATCATGACCGACTGGCTTGTTGCCTTATACCAACAGACCCCTCAGTGCAACCCATCATCATCATTGGGCATGAATGTGTGTTGGGGTAGGCTGTTGTATAGAACACTTTATTTGATTGATTGTTGCTGTATTTATGAGATGTGGTTGCTAATCTCATGTTAGATTGTTGCTGTATTTATGAGATGTGGTTGCTAATCTCATGTTAGATTGTTGCTGTAGTTATGAGATGTGGTTGCTAATCTCATGTTAGATTGTTGTTGTATTTATGAGATGTGGTTGCTAATCTCATGTTAGATTGTTGCTGTATTTATGAGATGTGGTTGCTAATCTCACGCTAGATTGTTGCTGTATTTATGAGATGTGGTTGCTAATCTCACGTTAGATTATTGCTGTATTTATGAGATGTGGTTGCTAATCTCATGTTAGATTGTTGCTGTATTTATGAGATGTGGTTGCTAATCTCATGTTAGATTGTTGCTGTATTTATGAGATGTGGTTGCTAATCTCATGTTAGATTGTTGATGTATTTATGAGATGTGGTTGCTGATCTCATGTTAGATTGTTGCTGTATTTATGAGATGTGGTTGCTAATCTCATGTTAGATTGTTGCTGTATTTATGAGATGTGGTTGCTAATCTCATGTTAGATTGTTGCTGTATTTATGAGATGTGGTTGCTAATCTCATGTTAGATTATTTCTGTATTTATGAGATGTGGTTGCTAATCTCATGTTAGATTATTTCTGTATTTATGAGATGTGGTTGCTAATCTCATGTTAGATTATTTCTGTATTTATGAGATGTTGCTAATCTCATGTCTGCCTTCAGCACTTGCCAGTTCTTCAAGTCCCGGACACCTTATCTGCGTAAATCCAGATCCAGCCGGCAGTCCAGCCAGCGTGAGCTCACATACAACACTAGATCGCAGAGTGCCAGCACAGAGCGCAGCAAGCTGCAGCAGCCTGTCCGCAGATCGTCTCGTAGAGTCCGCTCATCCTTTGTGTACGGACAGTGAGTGTCAGGACGTGGTGTGTCTGTGGGTAGTACATGTGAAAGCATAATTTATTTGTGAGTGTGATGGCACAGTGTGTGTAGATACGATGTGTGATGGCACAGTGTGTGTAGATACGATGTGTGATAGCACAGTGTGTGTAGATACAATGTGTGAGGACACAGTGTGTGTGTAGATAACGATGTGTGAGGACACAGTGTGTGTGTAGATAATGATGTGTGAAAACAGATAAACTAGAAAACTAGAGATAATTTGCTGCATGGTGGAAACACAGTGGGGGGGGGGGGGGTGTCCCTCATGTGACATCCATGAAGTGTGTCATGATGACCTGTCACCGTCCAACCTGGTGTAGTGTGTGTGTACGCGCAGTCATGACATCACACCGCTGTGCTGTGTCCAGGCATGACTATGATGGCACTGATGTGCACATGGCCGATGTATGATGTCTTGCATATATTCTCTAACACTGATTCTGTGTTTACAGTTGTTCATTATTATTAAAGATTGAGGAACTGATCTGTTTTTGTGGGTGTCAATCTGTTTCACTGTGTGGATGTTGAACAGTGAACTGACACTAACAGTGGGTACACGAGCAAAACAAAACATCCACAACTAACTGACACAGAAAACTGTAACAGACACACACACAACAAGAAATCCACAATCCCTGAAAATGACACAACCACTGAAAAATGACAAGCATTAAGACAATCAAAGATGTGACCTAACCACTCAAACTGACACAGCCATGGAAATCAACACAAAATGCAGAGCCCGAACAGTCTTGTAAGAAAACAAAACAATGAGAAAACATTCTTACACAACCGAAAGAAAAGCAAGATATCCAAATGTAACAGACAACCATTTTACCACAGTTTAAGTGTTTAGTTTGAATTGTTCTGGTTATCTCAGGGCTTGTCATTTTTCAGTGGTTGTCGATTTCTGTTTGTGTGTGTCTGTTACATGTCTACTGTGTCTGTTACATGTCTACTGTGTCTGTTACATGTTTACTGTGTTACATGTCTACTGTGTCTGTTACATGTTTACTGTGTTACATGTCTACTGTGTCTTTTACATGTCTACTGTGTCATTTACATGTCTACTGTGTCTGTTACATGTTTACTGTGTCTGTTACATGTTTACTGTGTCTGTTACATGTTTACTGTGTCTGTTACATGTCTACTGTGTCTGTTACATGTTTACTGTGTCTGTTACATGTATACTGTGTCTGTTACATGTATACTGTGTCTGTTACATGTTTACTGTGTCTGTTACATGTCTACTGTGTCTGTTACATGTTTACTGTGTCTGTTACATGTCTACTGTGTCTGTTACATGTTTACTGTGTCTGTTACATGTTTACTGTGTCTGTTACATGTTTACTGTGTTACATGTCTACTGTGTTACATGTTTACTGTGTCTGTTACATGTTTACTGTGTCTGTTACATGTTTACTGTGTTACATGTTTACTGTGTCTGTTACATGTTTACTGTGTTACATGTTTACTGTGTCTGTTACATGTCTACTGTGTCTGTTACATGTCTACTGTGTCTGTTACATGTTTACTGTGTTACATGTTTACTGTGTTACATGTCTGCTGTGTCTGTTACATGTTTACTGTGTTACATGTTTACTGTGTTACATGTTTACTGTGTCTGTTACATGTCTACTGTGTCTGTTACATGTTCTACTGTGTCTGTTACATGTTTACTGTGTTATATGTCTGCTGTGTCTGTTACATGTTTACTGTGTTACATGTTTACTGTGTCTGTTGCATGTTTACTGTGTTACATGTCTACTGTGTCTGTTACATGTTTACTGTGTCTGTTACATGTCTACTGTGTCTGTTACATGTCTACTGTGTCTGTTACATGTCTACTGTGTCTGTTACATGTCTACTGTGTCGGTTACATATGGATGTTTCGTTTGTCTTTTGGTGCATTGGGCTCAAGTGTTTTGTGTTGCTTTTTTTTTTAAATTGCATCAGTCGGTTGTGTCAGTTTTACAGGTTATGTCTCTTCTTTGGTTGGCTCAATGCTTGAAATTTTTCAGTGGTTGTCAATTTCTTGTATGTGTGTGTCTGTTACAATTTTACTGTGTCTGTTACATTTGGCTGTTTTGTTTTCTTTTGGTTGTGTCTGTCTTGTCAGGTCACTTCTTTGCTTGTCATTTTCAGTGGTTGTTGATTTCTTTTTGTGTGTGTGTCTGTTAGTTTTACTGTGTGGGTTACTTTTTTGGATGTTTTGTTTTTCTTTGGTGGATCAGGTTCAGTGTTTTGTGTTGATTTAATTCGTTGTCAGTTTGAGTGGTTATGTCGCTTCTTTGATTGTCTCAATGCTTGTCATTTTTCAGTTGCTGTTGATTTCTTTGTGTGTGCTGTGTCTGGTACAGTTTTACTGTGTCGCTTACATTTTGATGCTTTGCTTTTCTTTTGGTGGATCGAGCTCAATGCTTTGTGTTGATTTCTTTTGGGTTGTGTCTGTGTCTTATCATCATACATGTGTGTTTGAGAGAGCAATTCGAGGACTTAGTGAGCAGCCATTTGTCATCCGTGATGGCACGGAATCTGACAACTGATGATCTCATGTCTTGTGTTCTCCAAGCTCGGGTGGCGTGTGTTACACTATAGCTGACGCACCCAGCTTCCCTCGTCGTTCTATCTTGTAGCTGATGCTCCACGCCACCGCCACTCACCTGTCGTATCGTTGTTTACTGTGACATCACCAACTCCTAATGGTCGTGCAACTCGGACGCATTCACTGGGGAAGGGGGATTATTGATATCTCACAAACACCACTGACAACGTGGGAAGGCAATCTGAGAAACCTTTTTATGACGCCATCACTCCCCACAAACCAGAAGATGACTAAAGAGTGGAGATTCCCCCAAAACAGACATTTAATTTTCATCAACACAATACTGGAATAGTAGTAAATGTAGACACCACATGCAAGCATGCAGTGCAAGGCAATGAACACTTGCTACAAGAGAAGCATCACTACTACTATTATATCTGCTGTTAACCCTAGAACTGCCTTGGTGTCCAAATAGACATGTTTAAATTACAAATGTTTCATGTATCTAAACTACTAATGAGAAGAATAAGAAATCAGAGATGGGCATTGTGGAAGGTAAAAGCATAGACAACACCATATACAGTCGAGTCCACTTAAGTCGAACTCGGATAAGTAGAATTTCGCTTAAGTCAACGTTACTGGCTTGGTCCCGGCCATTATCCTTCTTTATCATTGTATACAAAGTCCTGATAAGTCGAATTCGGTTAACTCAAATTTTCGGATTAGTCAAAAGCAAAAATGAATACCGACAATATAAGTGTTTAAGTCGAACTGTTCATTTCACACAAAAAACAACAAAAACATTGTTTCGCGAAAGATCTATGTTTAGTCAGCCCAGAGAACACCAATCGATACGGCACATACGATGTCCCGCTACATGTCAAAAATGGCAGCTAGTGGACAAAAGCTTGCTACTTTAACTTTAAAAAGAAAGATTGAGCTGTTGGAAGGGGTTGAACATGATGGGAAGAAAAAAGTGAATATAGCTAGAAAATTTGGTATTCCAACATCGACACTTTCCGGCATTTTAAAGCATAAAGACCGCTACAGAAAATTGTTTTTTCGAATGTCAAATTGGCGGTGACAGACAGCGAGCTAGAACTGCTGTGTGTGATTTTCTTGATGCTGCCCTTTTAAAAGGGTTCACTGTGATTAGATCGGCAATTGTACCAGTAAATGGGCCCTTATTGTGAAAGCAGAAGAATTTGCAGGTCAGTCAGACAGGAATTGTAGTGCTGGCTGGTTGGATCATTTCAAAAAGCGACATTGCATCACGTACAAGAATGTGTGTGGAGAGAAACAGTCAGTTGACGAAGCGACGACTCACTCATGGATAGAAGACGTGCTCAGACCTGCTTTAGCCAAATATAATTCTGTGGATGAGGATGACTGCGGGCTGCAAGTACAACCTGTATCGCTGTCAGATATTTTGGTATGGATTGACATTTACATGATGCAGGATGGATGTTCAGATGATGCTGTCTCACCATTTTGTGCCTTTAAACAGGCCATGGGAAGACATTTTTCACAAGTCAAGAAGCAAAGCATAATCACAGAATGTTTCTTTAATTAATTTGGAAATTTTCAAAATTAAACATTTCTGATATTGTATTGCTATTTATTTGTTCACTGCCTGTGTTTCCTAAGTGGGACAATCATTTTACTCAATGCTGCTGCATGGTATTAGTGTGAATTAGTGTAAATGTGTACAGTCTGGATAAGTAGAATTTCTGATAAGTAGAACAAATTCCTTCGGCCCCTGTGACTTCTACTTATCCAGACTCCACTGTACTTCACTGCATCTCGTCAGGTACATACTGCACAATTCGCTCAACATAAAATAAATTAATTAGATAGATCCTTCAAGCTTAAATATATGCATATTAAAACAGTTATGTGAATTATCTTTTCGACATTGGCACCTTTCGTGTGACAGACGATAGTTTGGTACATTGTGCTTCAAAAAGGCTTAATAACTACGGCCCGTGGCTGATCAGGCCAATTCGTGCTGCAAATGTTTGTCCACGGTGGATGCATGTGAAAACATGGTCATTTCCACCATCATGCATCATCTTACGTCTCTCACGCTCTGTGTGTGCTTTATCTGCAATGATTTTCTTCTTTGTCTTTAATCAATTTCTGATAGTTGCCCTCTGCCAAGTAGCTGATTACCGGCTCGTCTATTCAGCCACAAGGACAGTTGTAAGCAGGAACAGGTCACAACGGAGAATATCAAAACCAATGCCCTCGCCATTGTAGTCAGTGTTTATTCTCGAAAGTCATCGCCGCCGTTATACACTTATTACCAACAGGTGTGGGCTGACATGCGATGATTCTAAAACATTCTATCTAACGTTCAATACCAACTTACGGCTTGGCTCGACCTTGGCTTGACATCGGCGTGTGCTGAATTGATGTCGCTTGACTTCTGCACTCGCTTTTCACAACCGTCGTGTACAAAGACCCTGGCAAGACTGACCCGGTCTTGCCGTCTGTCTCGTGTGCCCCACAACTAATGTCACGTGATACGCAACTCATTGGAGTCACTTCCCTTTCTTCATCATCATCTGTTGCTCCACCGACTTCTCTTGTAACCCTGTTCTTACTCTGTCCGCTTCCCGCTGTATCCCTCATATCAGTCCATGGCACCCTCCATGCAACACGTTCAGCAGCGACTTGCTCCCAATGTGCATTATCAATGCCTGTATCAATCATGTCCCGCTTACACACATCTTTGTATCGTAGTAGAGGCCGACCCTGAGATCTCCTAGCCATCTGTAATTCACCAAAAAAGATGTCCTTTGGTATTCTACCATCATCCATCCTCCTGACTTGTCCTATCCATCTAAGTCTACGAAGACTGAGCATGGACCACATTGTCACACAACCTGATCTTTCCAATACTTCAGTATTTGTGACTTTGTCTTGCCACTTAATACCAAGAATTCTTCGCAGACACCGCATATGAAAGCTGTTTAAACATTTCTCTTGGTGTGAGTAAGTTGTTCAGGTTTCACTGCCATAAAGAAGAGTACTAAGGACACAGGCTTGATAGTAGGGCTGTACCGGATTCAAATTTTTGAAATCCGGCCGGGGCCGGATTTATGAAGTGAGATCCGGCCGGAGCCGGATTTATGAAGTGAGATCCGGCCGGAGCCGGATTTACAAATAAAAAAATAAAAATAAAATAACGTACTACATCACTTGACTTAGGCGAGTGGAGTCACTCGACTGTTCATTACTGCAGTTCATTACTATAGACATGACAATGATGACATATACTCATATTAAATCATTTAAATGTAAAATAATTACATTTACATTAGAATAAGTAATTAAGTAATATTAAGTTCCATAAGTTCAAGATGAAACATAATACATAAGCACATAATGCTAATTTAGTAATTTTAGTTTTCAGTTTCAGTTTTTAGTTTTCACATTGTTTTCAGTTGGCAAATTGGCAGCTCAGTTACAACTCACAACAACAGTACATTGAACAGATTGAATTTATTGAAATACATTAATTCAGTAATTTCACTATTTCAGTTAGTCAGTCTTCATTATGGCTGTGAAGTTGAACTCTCAGAGTCAAGAAGGGACGAGTTGTATTTCAGGAAAATCAACGTCTCCGCATTTTGTGGTAAAAGGCTACTACGGTGGTCAGTGATAATGTCTCCTGCAGTACTGAACAGCCTTTCCCATGGCACACTTGTAGGTGGTGGTGCAAGAAATACCTGCGCCAGTCTAGCCATGCTTGGAAATCTTTGCTTATTGGCATGCCACCATGAAACTGGATCTGACTGTCGAGTTTGAAGTGGCTCTGACAGGTACTGTGTCACCTCAGTGTTAATGCTGTTGCCTTCGGCACTTGCAGAACGATCTGTGGTGGGATTTTCCTCGACAATTGTGTCAAAACAGCTCCATAGGCTGGACTCGTACTGTGTGGCAGTGCTCACAGAAGTCAAAACACTAGTACTACTACCACTAGTAGTAGCTGATGGATCCTGTGGACTGACTGTGTTTGCTGAATCAATAATGGAGTTAGCTGCTAACAGCAGATGGGCTCGTGCATCACTTCTACCACGTTCGGAGAAGAAGCACAGCTTGAATCGAGGATCCAGTAGTGTGGCACAGGTGTAAATACTGTTGGTTTCAATGTCCGCAAATCTGCTGCTAACAGCTTCAAGCAGGGCTGTTTTCATAGTTTTGATCCCAGCATCACTACCTTCTTTCTGGAGGAAAGCCATGAGTGTTTTCACTAGGGCTGTACCAGATTCAAATTTTTGAAATCCGACCGGAGCCGGATTTATGAAGTGAGATCCAGCCGAAGCCGGATTTGTAAAAATGGCCGGATTCCGGATTTGCCGGAGCCGGAGCCGAAATCCGGTACACCCCTACTTGATAGACAAGGACTTTGATTTTGGCAGTAAGCTTCCTGTTCTCCTAGACTCTTTTTCTTAACCTGTTCGATCCTAGACCAGCCTGGTCTGCCCTGCCATGACATTTTGTCTATAGGTTGCATTTCCTCGCACCAGGGTAAGGCTTGTACCCTCCCAATTGCGCGCTTCCGTCCGAAGCCTTTGGCACAATGTGGGGTGTCGGGTTTGATAAGCGCCGCCCAGTGCTAACAGAAAGCAGGTAGTGTCATCTACTGTTATACGGTAGCTCAGTCATATCTGACTAAGACCTGACACACGTTTTGTGTACATGTGGTTGCGTTATCTATTGTGTCCTGTTCTGAGGCGCAGAAGAATGACCTGTTCTGGTCTGTCCATAACGTGGTAGTCGTCTTAAGTAGGGTTTGGTGGCCTTCTGACTGATTTGATACATGCTTCTGATGTTTCCCTTATCACTTGCGATATGAATGGACTCCATAACTTGATCCAATAGTCATTCGCACACTGCCTGGCAGCCTTTTGCACGTCGTTCCTAGCTTGCTTCAGCTCACTCAGAGTGTTACGCGTTTTTCTTTCCTTGTTTCTTAAGAGACCTATCTTTTTTTTTTTTTTCAAGGGCTGCAGTATCTGGCTGTTGCCGCAAACCAGTCCTGCCTCTTATGATCCACAGTGCCGTAAACCCCTACTGCTGTTTTATAAATAGTTTCCTTAAGTTTACTCCACTTTTCACTTGCTGTACAATTTTCTGGTGTATCAGTGAAAGCGTCCTCAAGTTGCTGTTGAAACTGAAAGCACTTTTCAGGATCGTGAGTGTTAATAATATTAATCCTGGGGTTAGACTTGTGTTTAGCTGTGTAGATTCTCTTTGGTCTGAGTCGAACCCTTGCAACAACCAAAGAGTGATCCGTATCACAGCCAGCACTGTGGTAACTTCGAGGGTGAAATGTCTACCATGGTCATTTCTGCAGTATGTGCCTGACGAGATGCAGCAAAATATTCTCTCCCCCCCCCCCCCCCGCATAACCTATTGCAGGACATCGCTGTCAACACCAGCATTTTACCGCTGTTTTTGATTTCTTGGCAAGATTACGCTCAGTAGTTTGCCATTGCTTTCTGAGCGACCGGCTCAGATATCCCGTAAGAAATGGGCAGCGAGAAACGCTACCGATTCTAGCGCAGCCGCGTTTGCTCACGTGGGTAAACGGGATTTCGGAGAAAGTCGCTAACCTCTAGGCCAGGGAGACCGGCGCAGCGAAATATACCAGGCAATAAATCGTGCAAACTATTATTTGTGTATTCATTATTCAAATTCGCTATGGGGAAACATTGTTTTGATGTTCTTAAATGCCGCATACATATTGAGAACATTGAACAGAACAAATGATTGCAATTATCTGAGATTTATATTTGTGTTTTATTGAGTAGACTACGGCTTTTGATCAGGTGAAACCAGAACTGGGAATGTTAAATATTCATGGTAAAGATATGAGAATAATAAAGTGTTATAGCGACTCTGTATCACTTAGCAATCAGAACATACAAGTGTTATAGCGACTCTGTATCAATTAGCAATCAGAACATACAAGTGTTATAGCGACTCTGTATCACTTAGCAATCAGAACATACAAATGTTATAGCGACTCTGTATCAATTAGCAATCGTGCTGTTTTCTAACCCACATTTTTCACTTCACATTCAACTTCGGCGTCACTCGCGAAATGTCTCCCGCCAAGGTGGGTTTTCAGTGGACTTAGCCCCTTGCGATTTCCCGTGAAGCGGTGCATAGCTGAGTAGAAAAAGTTACGAGGGCTAGTCAATAAGTAAGTAACAGTTCTGTGGGATGGCAGGTAAATGAAAACATAGCACGCAGTTCTATGCAGCCGGTTTGGGAGGACTGACAAAACGATGGGATAAGTGCATCAATGTTGGTGGAAATTATGTTGAGAAATAAAGGGTCAATGTATGCATAAAAATAAACTGGTTTCAAGTTGTTATCATAGTTAGTTATTTTTCTACAGCCATTTGTGACTTACTTATTAACTTACCCTCCTTAATGCTATAGACGGGTTCTAAGAATATCTTGAATACAGAAAAAAACAAATGCCTCCATACTACAAGATTGCAAATTGAAGAAGGTGGGCTACTAAAGACGATAAATCACAGAAAATTTAAATATGTTGCCGGGAAGGTTAACCCGGTCAACAAATGCCCGCAGAAGTCGGGCTAACGGCGCAAGAACGCAGCTCTGCTGTAAACAGGCACAACGCGATCACGTCCGAAAAAAAAAGTCCGGATGAACGCAAAAGAAGAAGAAATATGTTGGTCATGAAAGTTTTAAGAGAACAATCATGGAGGAATATATACCCGGGAAGAGGAAGGCCAAAGAGAAGATGGGGAGAACGTGTACTTTTGTATTGATATGAAGTGTAGACAATTAGCTGACAAGTTGGAAAACATCTAATGGTTGTGGATATGTAGTTTGAGAGGAAATGCAAAGAATACCATGACCAGACAGAAAAAAAACAAAAATCCTGCAAGAAACAGATGACTACCGTAAACTGATTAGAGAAATTATCTGTAGACAATCCCATGTGTGTATACAATGTCCCTTTCCTCCCATCTCCACCTTTGGAAGCTGTTCCGAAATGTGACAACAAAATCGTGCCCTGTTCCTTTCATGTGCGGAGTTGTCCAGTTTATCCAGATTGACACACAAATAACGTCGATACACAAGGTGCAGTCAAAGGTGGGGCGCGCGCACGCATTGCATACCATGCACACAAAGTGCCATATCGGTACACATTTTATACCCTGCACACAAAGTGCCATATCGGTACACATTTTATACCCTGCACACAAAGTGCCATATCGGTACACATTGCATACCATGCACACAAAGTGCCATATCGGTACACATTTTATACCCTGCACACAAAGTGCCATATCGGTACACATTGCATACCCTGCACACAAAGTGCCATATCGGTACACATTTTATACCCTGCACACAAAGTGCCATATCGGTACACATTTTATACCCTGCACACAAAGTGCCATATCGGTACACATTTTATACCCTGCACACAAAGTGCCATATCGGTACACATTGCATACCATGCACACAAAGTGCCATATCGGTACACATTGCATACCCTGCACACAAAGTGCCATATCGGTACACATTGCATACCATGCACACAAAGTGCCATATCGGTACACATTGCATACCCTGCACACAAAGCGCCATATCGGTACACATTGCATACCCTGCACACAAAGTGCCATATCGGTACACATTGCATACCCTGCACACATGTCGTCCCATGTCCTGTATCCCTCCACAGTCGTGTGCTCGTGTATTGATCGTCGAAGCTTTGCATACATTAAACACCCCGTTTATATGGTCCACAAGGATTGGTATGGCAAATAGCCAGAACGGTAAATAGTTGTAGCTTGCTTGTTTGCTTCTGTTCGTTGGCTTGAGCTCCAACGCGAAGTCCTGTATGTCGGATGAAGATATCCTGTTGTCCAACATCAGTGTGATGTCATACAGGACCTGAGGTGTGCGTGAGTATCCGTTGTCCCATGTCTGGCTTATTGGTGTGCAGACTGGTGGTTCCTCGTCGTACAGGCAGACACTCTCCGACTTCGGAGGAATCGGCGATCCTACTGACTTTAGCCAGGACCCCGAAGGGACCTGTTGCCCAGGACGCTCGACGAGGACGCGTCAATAGGTCTTGGCCAGTATATAACCCGGCCCTGGTGCCTTGGAAACACCTCTGCGTCCCAATAGTTGTAGCATCTTTCAAACGAATTTCTTCAATCACGAGCATGTCCAAGTAGTTCTTTAGTAATTAGTATGTACGCGAACTACCTTGCGCTTCGGCAGTTCCATAAGCCGTCAGGGATGAAGTTTGGTGACAGTTTTCCTGTCTTCTTGTTCTTCGTCTGCCAGCTATTGACATGCTTTCCTCTGCCCCAGCTGCTGCTCTCTACACCTTGGTTCCCGCCTGTATTGTGTCAGACAGTCAGGTTGTCACCTGGAACCTGACAGTCAGGCCTTGCTTACCGCCTGGAATCTGTCAGACAGTCAGGTTGCCACCTGGAATCTGTCAGACAGTCGGGCCTTGGTTGCCACCTGGAATCTGTCAGACAATCAGGCCTTGGTTACCGCCTGGAATCTGTCAGACAGTCAGGCCTTGGTTACCGCCTGGAATCTGTCAGACAGTCAGGCCTTGGTTACCGCCTGGAATCTGTCAGACAGTCAGGCCTTGGTTACCGCCTGGAATCTTTCAGACAGTCAGGCCTTGGTTACCGCCTGGAATCTGTCAGACAGTCAGGCCTTGGTTACCGCCTGGAATCTGTCAGACAGTCAGGCCTTGGTTACCGCCTGGAATCTGTCAGACAGTCAGGCCTTGGTTACCGCCTGGAATCTGTCAGACAGTCAGGCCTTGGTTACCGCCTGGAATCTGTCAGACAGTCAGGTTGCCACCTGGAATCTGTCAGACAGTCGGGCCTTGCTTACCGCCTGGAATCTGTCAGACAGTCAGGTTGCCACCTGGAATCTGTCAGACAGTCAGGCCTTGCTTACCGCCTGGAATCTGTCAGACAGTCAGGTTGCCACCTGGAATCTGTCAGACAGTCGGGCCTTGCTTACCGCCTGGAATCTGTCAGACAGTCAGGTTGCCACCTGGAATCTGTCAGACAGTCGGGCCTTGGTTGCCACCTGGAATCTGTCAGACAATCAGACCTTGGTTGCCACCTGGAATCTGTCAGACAGTCAGGTTGCCACCTGGAATCTGTCAGACAGTCAGGTTGCCACCTGGAATCTGTCAGACAGTCGGGCCTTGGTTGCCACCTGGAATCTGTCAGACAATCAGACCTTGGTTGCCACCTGGAATCTGTCAGACAATCAGACCTTGGTTGCCACCTGGAATCTGTCAGACAGTCAGGTTGCCACCTGGAATCTGTCAGACAGTCAGGTTGCCACCTGGAATCTGTCAGACAGTCGGGCCTTGGTTGCCACCTGGAATCTGTCAGACAATCAGACCTTGGTTGCCACCTGGAATCTGTCAGACAGTCAGGTTGCCACCTGGAATCTGTCAGACAGTCAGGTTGCCACCTGGAATCTGTCAGACAGTCGGGCCTTGGTTGCCACCTGGAATCTGTCAGACAATCAGACCTTGGTTGCCACCTGGAATCTGTCAGACAATCAGACCTTGGTTGCCACCTGGAATCTGTCAGACAGTCAGGTTGCCACCTGGAATCTGTCAGACAGTCAGGTTGCCACCTGGAATCTGTCAGACAGTCGGGCCTTGGTTGCCACCTGGAATCTGTCAGACAATCAGACCTTGGTTGCCACCTGGAATCTGTCAGACAATCAGACCTTGGTTGCCACCTGGAATCTGTCAGACAATCAGGCCTTGGTTGCCGCCTGGAATCTGTCAGACAGGCCTAGGTTGTGTGTGTGTGTGTGTGTTTTTTTTTTTTGCGCTCGCATGCTGTAAACTCAAGCGTAGTCAATACACACTATTTATAGTAATGATGGACTGAATTTTGCGTGTGGATTTTAGCTTTCCCTATTAACAGTGTCCCTCGTCATCAGGCGAACTTCACTCCGACTTCAGAGGTACTTGTAATTTACGTCCCCAAGTCAAGAACGACATGTCAACATTTTAGCTCAGCTGTCCAGTGTAGGGGTTGAACAGCTTACCTCGGCATAGCACAACTGATGTTTAAGAACAGGCGTCCCCGGGAAAGTTAACCCGGTCAACAAATACCCGCAGAAGTCGGATGTGTTGACCTAACGGCGCAAGAACGCAACTCTGCTGTAAACAGGCACAACGCAATCATGTCCGAAAAAAAAATTCCGGATGAACGCAGCAGAAGAAGAAGAACACGCGTTCTTATCCATTCGGCCATGCGAGGCCTAGGTTGCCCCGAGGTATCTATCAGACAGACAGACAGTCCTAGATTGCCACCTATAATCTACCAGACAGACACACAGTCCTAGGTTGTCGTCAGGAATGTGTGAGATAGGCCTAGGTTCATCATCATCATCTTCCACTTCTACCGTCAAGCGTCGTGGGGAGGAATAATTTGCGCTCCAGCACCCGATGGGTGGCACTTGATAGTGTCATTCCGTGTGATTGTACAATGCCTTTGATGTCGTCAATCCATTTCCTTCTTGGACGTCCTCTTGGTCTCGTCGCAGATGATCTTTGATGTAAGGCCAGTGATGATAGTTGGTGTTGCATTCTAACGACATGGCCAAACCACCTGATCTTCTGTCTTTCAATAAATGTGGCACAATGTGTTGATCCCACTATCTGTCTGATAACATCATTTCTTACTCGGTCTCGGATTGTCAAGTTGGCAGTTCTCCTCAGGCATCTCATCTCACAGGTGTTGATTTTGCGATAGTGTGATTTGGATAAAATCACAAATACTGAAGTATTGGAAAGATCAGGTTGTGTGACGGTGTATTCCATGCTCAGTCTTCGTAGACTTAGATGGATAGGACACGTTAGGAGGATGGATGATGGTAGAATACCAAAGGACATCTTTTTTGGTGAATTACAGACGGGTAGGAGATCTCAGGGTCGGCCTCTACTACGATACAAAGATGTGTGTAAGCGGGACATGATTGATACAGGCATTGATAATGCACATTGGGAGCACGTCGCCACTGAACGTGTTGCATGGAGGGCAACTATCAGAAATGGAATAAAGACAAAGGAGAAAATGATTGCAGATAAAGCACACACAGAGCGTGAGAGACGTAAGATGGTGCAAAATGGTGGAAGTGACCATGTGTTCACATGCACCTACTGTGGGCAAACATTTGCAGCAAGAATTGGCCTTACCAGCCACACTCGCCACCGCCATGGATCGTAGTTATTAAGCCTTTTTGAAGCACAATGTACCAAACTATCGTCTGTCAAGACGGAAAGGTGCCAATGATTTGGATAAAGTCCAAGTTTGAGATTGGTAGCATAGGGTTGGTGTGAATATGTTGTTTATTATCTGTCGTTTTGCGGACATGGGTATATTTGGATGTTTCAGTAAGGGTGACAGTTGATATGTAAGTGCACTAGCTTTTTGACATTTAATTTCGATGTCTCTGTCCAATCTGCCATCTTCTGTGATCATACTTCTAAGACTAAGATATTTGAATTCTTTAACTTCTTTCAGAGTTGTGCTATTTATCTGTATACTTAGTGGACCAGGCGATCTGCTAACTTGCATTACTTAGGTTGTGGCTGTGTTTATACTCATATTGTTTCTGGTGCATGTTGAACTCAGATTATTAATATGGTTTTGTAGTCTGCCCTCATCGCTGTAAAACAGGCACTGATCGTCTGCAAATAGAAGTTCATTTATTTTCTGTGAATCAGTTGTTTAATCTGGAGTAAAGAGTTCTAAATTTTCTGAATATGTTCTGTCAAGGCTTGCTTCTTTGGTTATTCTGTCCATGTATATATTAAATAGTAGAGGAGAGAGCACACATCCCTGCCTCACTCCTGTATTGACTGTGAACATATCTGATATACCTTCCTGTGTTCTTACTGCACTTTGGCTCGAGTGGTACATGGCTATGATGTTTTCTAGCAATTGTCCTTGTACCCCTTAGCCTTAAAGTCAAGGATGGTCCACAATCTGTATCTGTCTACTCTATCGAAAGCCTTTTTCTGATCTACAAACACAATATTCTGCTGGTCACTATATTCGATATTTTTTTCACATATTTGTCTAAGTGTAAATAGTGCATCAGTGCAACTTTTACCTTTCCGAAAACCGAATTGTACTTTGCTTAACTGTTGTTCAACTATGGGTCTAGCTCTTTGTTCCAATAATTGTACGCACATTTTCCCGATATGGCTCAGGAGTGATATACTTCTGTATGTTTCGCACTCTCTCACATTGCCTTTCTTTTTCAATATTGGTACTATTATTGCCTGCTGCCAATCATCTGGGACTTTTCTTTCTTCCCATGCTATATTAAAAAGTCTTGTGAGCCATTTAACTCCTCTTTCCCCACAGGCCTGAATAGCTTTTGTGGTTATTCCATCTGGACCCGGTGATTTGTTTTTAGGACTTTTCTATATCTGCAGGGATGAAATTTGGTTCTTTTTGTCCATGACTTTTAGGCACAACAGTGAGGTTTTCTATGTTATGTGTGGGGTTAAGTAGTTCTTGAAAGTATTCTGCCCACCTTGCTAGTCTTTGTTGTGAATTAAATATTGGTATACCTCTTTTGCTGATTATGAAGGTGGTTGGGTTGTAGCATGCAACTCTGTTTCTCTTTGTATTTACACGTTTATAAAATTCTCTTGGGCAGTCTTTGCTAAGGGTCGCCATCTGTTCACCGTATATTCTCCAGGATTCATCTTTAGATGCTCTAGTTCAGTGGTTCTCAACCTTTTTTGGCCCGTGCCCCCCTTCATCATATTTTTAGAACGTCATCCCCCCCCCCCTTCCTATCAAAAATTTGGCCCCTGCCCCCCTTCATCGTATTTTCAGAACGTCATTCCCCCCTTTCATATTTCCTATTTAAAAATCCCCCACCCCTACACAGTATACGTAAAATTGGAAGGCAAATTTAATAGCATATACTAAAACAAGTCTAGACATCCACATAAAACATGATTTGTGGGTCTACTTACTTTATAAAATGAATTTTAGAAGGATGAGACGTACATAACTGTAAAGTATGAAGGGAAAAACAATATCAAGTAATCGGTTCTAGTATTAACGCGATCTTGAAATGGTCTTCATTCCCCCCCCCCCCCTGGAAACCCTAAAATTCCCCCCTGGGGGGGGGGGGAATTCCCCACCGGTTGAGAACCACTGCTCTAGTTGTTCGTTTGGCCCCTCGTCGTGCTATTCTATAAGTAATATAGTCTTATTCAGATTTAGTTGTGATCCATTTTTTGAACGCAACCTTCTTTTTGAATATGCTATCTGTTTGTTCCACCAAGCTGTTCTTAATCTAGGCCTAGGTTACCACCTGGAATCTGACAGACAGGTCTAGGTTGCAATCTGGAATGTGTCATATAGGCAGGCGTAGACTGGCACCTGGAACCAGACAGACTTAAGGGCTAGGTTGTCAGATAGACATACAGGGCTAGGTAGTCAGACAGACATACACAGGTAGTCAGACAGACAGGCCTATGTTGCCACCTGGAATGTGTCACTGACCAACATTTGGCTCGCAGCCTCCATCTAGAAGCTGGCATACTTTTGCGCATGCGCACTTTCAAATGAGCTAAATGCCAGATGGTTCTGTTATTTATTATGCGAAAACAGTGTTTCATTATTTTTGTTTACATGCATTTATTACGCAAATTTGTCCAAATAATATAAATAAATCTCAAAATATGCACCAATATGTATTTTACGACACATAGTGTACATATTTAGAGCTTGATTCACGTGACTGAGAAAGAATTAACGGACGAAATGCTGCAACTAAAGCCCAGGTGCGTCAGTTTGGCCTGGCGGTGCGGCGGGCCGGTGGCCTGTGTTCCGGTGACGCGCCAACCTTGTGCTGGCCATGTCCTCCATGTTTGAGCTGGAAACTTGGCCGAACTCCTGGATAAGGTAAACAAACCTCTCCGTCCTCCTAGTCATGGCTGTACACACACAGCCTTCTGTGTTAGATACACAGCCAGAGTGTTCTTGTGGGATTATACTTTATGGTTGAAACATTCATTAGCCGTGTCTTTTAATAGTTGTCGGTTGAAAAATGAACGAGGGATGCCAAAAACCTATTACCGATATTTCACCAGAGGAGCAGTCAGTGGCACTGTTGAGATGGTTGATTTTAGTCACTTTTTACTGGTAAACGTTAGTGTTATGTTAATTAGTATGTTCCAGCTGTTACAGGTAAATGATATTCAGAAACCTGTTTGTGTTATCTAAGGTGTTTGTAGAACCAGGACCCTGTCTCATAACTTGTCTAAATCTAAAGAAAATATATTTATTGTTACTATTAGTATTACAATATTATTATTATTACTATTACTACCCAGTGAAAGTCACTTCAACTTAATTTAGTACAGTATCATTAGTGATCATCATTACTACCTAAGTAACATTTTCTACAGTGTTTTTAGTATAGTATGGTCTATGGAACACACATAGTTACGTGTTTTTGTGTGTTGAAAATGCAGTCCAACGGTACCTCATTCAAATCTCTACATAAATCCTAACTATGAATTTTTTGTGTGTAAAGTAATATTCTAAATAATAATTCAAGTGATTATACGAAGCACACTGAATAACGCTCAGTGTTAACTGTTATTCACAGCCTAGGCTGGTCATGTGACGTTTATGTTTGGAAATGGAGATAGAAAAAGGAGCATTCTTTTCAAGTTTCAGCACTTCCGAATGACGGTCCCAAATTATTTAGCGTAAAAAGCATCCCTTACAGGGCCTCATTAGCTAATGTAATAAAAAATATGAACTAAAATATAGAACTGAGAAATTTATATGTGGAAATTGTGGCATTAAAGTTGTAAACACTGTTAGAAAACATGTTATAAACTCCTTTTATCAGTTTATCCACGGGGGAAAAAAATTTTATACATATCGGAACAAGCATTGAATGTGTTGTCAATCACGTCCGGTTCAGTGTGTCACGGACTGCTAGACCGATCGATGATTACAATAAATGTGTCTGGACCCAGAGGGCCCTCACTGTAGTCGGTTGCACAAGTTATGGATATACACTCCGACGACAGTGAGGGCCCTCTGGGCCCATAAACCTTTATTATATCCATCGATTGGTCTAACAGTCCGCTACACACTCAAAAGTGATTGACAACACATCACCCCAGAAATGACCTTATGAGGCCTTATAAGGGATGCATTTTACACTAAATAATTTGGGACCGTCGTTCGGAAGAGTGCCCAAGTTTTGAAGAGTTTCACGTTAGGGTTAGGGTTGCAAATATAATTAAGAGAAAGAAAATCCAAACTATTTTGTTCCAAATTATTGGCCTAATAATAAAAATATAAAATATGATTTAAATTTTCAATGGGAGCCACACTTAAATCTCTGATCTGCATTTGCCCACCCTGTTATAGTTACTCAGTTAGGCCCTGTTATAGTTACTCAGTTAGGCCCTGTTATAGTTACTATGTTAGGCCCTGCTATAGTTACTCAGTTAGGCCCTGTTATAGTTACTATGTTAGGCCCTGCTATAGTTACTCAGTTAGGCCCTGTTATAGTTACTATGTTAGGCCCTGCTATAGTTACTCAGTTAGGCCCTGCTGTAGTTACTCAGTTAGGCCCTGCTGTAGTTACTATGTTAGGCCCTGCTATAGTTACTATGTTAGGCCCTGTTATAGTTACTGTTAGGCCCTGCTATAGTTACTCAGTTAGGCCCTGCTATAGTTACTCAGTTAGGCCCTGCTATAGTTACTCAGTTAGGCCCTGCTATAGTTACTCAGTTAGGCCCTGTTATAGTTACTATGTTAGGCCCTGCTATAGTTACTCAGTTAGGCCCTGTTATAGTTACTATGTTAGGCCCTGCTATAGTTACTCAGTTAGGCCCTGCTGTAGTTACTCAGTTAGGCCCTGCTGTAGTTACTATGTTAGGCCCTGCTATAGTTACTATGTTAGGCCCTGTTATAGTTACTGTTAGGCCCTGCTATAGTTACTCAGTTAGGCCCTGCTATAGTTACTCAGTTAGGCCCTGTTATAGTTACTGTTAGGCCCTGCTGTAGTTACTCAGTTAGGCCCTGCTATAGTTACTCAGTTAGGCCCTGTTATAGTTACTCAGTTAGGCCCTGTTATAGTTACTATGTTAGGCCCTGCTATAGTTACTCAGTTAGGCCCTGTTATAGTTACTATGTTAGGCCCTGCTATAGTTACTCAGTTAGGCCCTGCTGTAGTTACTCAGTTAGGCCCTGTTATAGTTACTATGTTAGGCCCTGCTATAGTTACTCAGTTAGGCCCTGTTATAGTTACTGTTAGGCCCTGCTATAGTTACTCAGTTAGGCCCTGCTATAGTTACTCAGTTAGGCCCTGTTATAGTTACTGTTAGGCCCTGCTGTAGTTACTCAGTTAGGCCCTGCTATAGTTACTATGTTAGGCCCTGCTATAGTTACTCAGTTAGGCCCTGCTGTAGTTACTCAGTTAGGCCCTGTTATAGTTACTATGTTAGGCCCTGCTATAGTTACTCAGTTAGGCCCTGTTATAGTTACTCAGTTAGGCCCTGTTATAGTTACTCAGTTAGGCCCTGTTATAGTTACTGTTAGGCCTATAGTTTGTTTGTCACAGTGCATCAAACCAGTCAAAATATCTTCCGTAGGTTATTAAACTTCGACTTAGGACTTTGGTTTTGCAATGTGCTTATGTCACGTCTATTAAAGATAATATATCCTATAGGCCTACCTGCCTGCTTGGAGTAACGATCATTATTATTTCCTAACAAACTGTAACAGTGCTCTTATATTACAGGCGCTCCATGTATACAGAAGATTATTGCACTCAGCCAGTATTATACGCAGCAATCTTTGTATAACTCTCAATATTATTAGCAGTGCGCTGTGTATAATGCTCAGTAGGCCTATCATTCGCAGCTCGCTGTGAATAACGCTCAATATTATTCTTAGCGCACTGTGAATGACGCTCAGTATTCGCAGCGTGCTGTGAATAATATCTCCCATAAATAATCAATGAATATAAAACAGGACTGGCACCACAATTGTTTAATTGGTATTAGACGTAATAGTATTAGTTAATTAATAGTAATTAGTTTTTCATTAACTTGCTTTGAACACGACATAGTCTACACAGTATTAATACAGTATATATAGTGACCCAAACTTAAACCGGAAGTGATATACGGCACCACCCGGCCTGACTCATTGTGTCGGACAAAATGGCTGCTGTAAAGACCGTTCATGCTTTCTATGTCATTCATTCATTCAAATATCATGTGCCAAGAGCAGATGCCATCTTAGGTTGTGTAGAAAAGGTTAGTCTAATATTCCGTGCACAGCGATTGGTTGAAATTATTGTGACCTTTTAAATAAATGTAATTATTTATACACGATAAGTAATTTGATTTTCTAGAGGTTGATTTGTAACTATTTGAATATTTTGAGATGGATTTTCGAATCCTTCACCCATTTTTACATATATTTGGAGAGTTTCATCGCCAGTCGTCTTCCATTTGTGGTATTAAAAAAGGAAGTGTCTATTCGTAGGGCCCTGTGAATAAACAAAGCGTCTATTCGCAGGCCCTATGTGCTGGTCACGTGATTATTCCCGTAGGGCCCTGTAAATAAACAAAGCGTCTATTCGCAGGGCATGGCTGGTCACGTGATTTATAGTTTGCGGCTATATTATACATTTTCGTTGATTGGAAAACGTGTCGTCAGTGGCATAGTTGATAGTGTCCCGCCTGATGGGCGGGAGCTCGAGGTTCGTTTCCTTGCCGGACATTTTTTTAAAAAAAATTGTTCAGCAATTAATTGGATGAAAGTCAAATGTCAATCGTTCGTTTCCTTGCCGGACAATGTTATTTTTAAATTTTTCAGCAATTCATTGGGTGAAAGTCAATCCTTCATCTCTTTGGGTATTTAGAATTGTGTTGTTTAAAGTGAGTGTAATTTAGTTAGTACCAGTTTCTCCAGTATTGGTCCTCGTTGCTTTGCACTACGGCATTTCCAATACCCAACCCACACATTTTTGAGTCCCAAACGATCCGTTTTCCTTCTACCCCTTCTGGCTCCAGCCCTCTTCTTCCTTTTCCTTCCCCCCTCTCCCCTACCTCTTCTCCTCCGCTTCATTCTCTCCCCGCTGGCTGTTGTCAAAAGTATCGAGCACAAAGCACGTACTCCGTTGCTTCGGCGATAATTCTTTGTCATATTCATAGTTGGTTAGGTAGCTGGGTAGTTAGACACGAAAGTGGTTAAGTAGGCAGGTAGGTGGGTTGTTAGACAGATAGATTGTTAGAGAGGCAGATATGTGGGTAGGTAGTTAAGTAAGCAGGTATGTTGGTAGCTAGGCAGGTAGGTGGATGAGTAGGTACGCAGGTAGATGGGTAGCTAGATCCAACCCGACACTCGCTCGTCGATCATCTGTGTTCCACCATGCCAATTCATACATCTCTTTCAACCTCTCCCTGCAATACCCTGAACAGGCAGGTTGACCGGCCGAGCGACCGAGAGAGAGAGAGAGAGAGGCAGGCAGTCAGAGATACAGACAAATAAACAACGGATATATAAACTGGCAGACAGAGAGTCAGACACACACATACATACACACAGAGAGTCAACCAGACATACATATGCATATGGAAAGACAGACAGACAGTTTGTTAGATAGAGATTCAGATAGACATATATACAAATGGACAGATACAAGTAGACTGATAGAGAACAAGAAATCACTCCCTGCGAATGAACAAAGCGTCTATTCGCAGGGCCCTGCGAATAGACTCTCCCATTAAAAAATAATTCTGCGGGAATGTTTCAACTTTATGAACGGAAACTCATGGCCAATGCGAATGTCGATTGGAATCGGCTCACATCATGCAATTTGAAATACTAAAGTTACAGAAAATACAAGTTTAAAGATTATTAATAATTTATTTGTATACTTGTACTAATTATTTATCATTTAACATGACAAAAAAATATTGATGAAGTCGGATTGCATATCCATCAGTGACCAGTTTGATACAAACTAGGGTGGACCGGAAGTGGACACAATAAAAAGCCACAAAAGTTTGCGGAGAATGAGAAAATCGTGATCCGTCTTACCTTCAGAAAAATGTGAATATCTGCACTAAGAATTAACATAAGGCATCATTGGGGTACCATTAGATTTTCTTTTTTCAAGGCCTATCTTCTGTGGTGGTCTCATTAGTAAATCCTCAAATTTAAAATCATGATGGGACCTGCTACATTCACTTGCTACTGCTTCTAGTAGCATGATGGGACCTGCTACATTCACTTGCTACTGCTTCTAGTAGCATGATGGGACCTGCTACATTCACTTGCTACTGCTTCTAGTAGCATGATGGGACCTGCTACATTCACTTGCTACTGCTTCTAGTAGCATGATGGGACCTGCTACATACACTTGCTACTGCTTCTAGTAGCATGATGGGACCTGCTACATTCACTTGCTACTGCTTCTAGTAGCATGATGGGACCTGCTACATTCACTTGCTACTGCTTCTAGTAGCATGATGGGACCTGCTACATTCACTTGCTACTGCTTCTAGTAGCATGATGGGACCTGCTACATTCACTTGCTACTGCTTCTAGTAGCATGATGGGACCTGCTACATTCACTTGCTACTGCTTCTAGTAGCATGATGGGACCTGCTACATTCACTTGCTACTGCTTCTAGTAGCATGATGGGACCTGCTACATTCACTTGCTACTGCTTCTAGTAGCATGATGGGACCTGCTACATTCACTTGCTACTGCTTCTAGTAGCATGATGGGACCTGCTACATTCACTTGCTACTGCTTCTAGTAGCATGATGGGACCTGCTACATTCACTTGCTACTGCTTCTAGTAGCATGATGGGACCTGCTACATTCACTTGCTACTGCTTCTAGTAGCATGATGGGACCTGCTACATTCACTTGCTACTGCTTCTAGTAGCATGATGGGACCTGCTACATACACTTGCTACTGCTTCTAGTAGCATGATGGGACCTGCTACATTCACTTGCTACTGCTTCTAGTAGCATGATGGGACCTGCTACATTCACTTGCTACTGCTTCTAGTAGCATGATGGGACCTGCTACATTCACTTGCTACTGCTTCTAGTAGCATGATGGGACCTGCTACATACACTTGCTACTGCTTCTAGTAGCATGATGGGACCTGCTACATTCACTTGCTACTGCTTCTAGTAGCATGATGGGACCTGCTACATTCACTTGCTACTGCTTCTAGTAGCATGATGGGACCTGCTACATTCACTTGCTACTGCTTCTAGTAGCATGATGGGACCTCCTACATACACTTGCTACTGCTTCTAGTAGCATGATGGGACCTGCTACATACACTTGCTACTGCTTCTAGTAGCATGATGGGACCTCCTACATACACTTGCTACTGCTTCTAGTAGCATGATGGGACCTGCTACATTCACTTGCTACTGCTTCTAGTAGCATGATGGGACCTGCTACATTCACTTGCTACTGCTTCTAGTAGCATGATGGGACCTGCTACATTCACTTGCTACTGCTTCTAGTAGCATGATGGGACCTGCTACATACACTTGCTACTGCTTCTAGTAGCATGATGGGACCTCCTACATACACTTGCTACTGCTTCTAGTAGCATGATGGGACCTGCTACATTCACTTGCTACTGCTTCTAGTAGCATGATGGGACCTGCTACATTCACTTGCTACTGCTTCTAGTAGCATGATGGGACCTGCTACATTCACTTGCTACTGCTTCTAGTAGCATGATGGGACCTGCTACATACACTTGCTACTGCTTCTAGTAGCATGATGGGACCTCCTACATACACTTGCTACTGCTTCTAGTAGCATGATGGGACCTGCTACATACACTTGCTACTGCTTCTAGTAGCATGATGGGACCTGCTACATACACTTGCTACTGCTTCTAGTAGCATGATGGGACCTGCTACATACACTTGCTACTGCTTCTAGTAGCATGATGGGACCTCCTACATACACTTGCTACTGCTTCTAGTAGCATGATGGGACCTGCTACATTCACTTGCTACTGCTTCTAGTAGCATGATGGGACCTGCTACATACACTTGCTACTGCTTCTAGTAGCATGATGGGACCTGCTACATACACTTGCTACTGCTTCTAGTAGCATGATGGGACCTGCTACATTCACTTGCTACTGCTTCTAGTAGCATGATGGGACCTGCTACATTCACTTGCTACTGCTTCTAGTAGCATGATGGGACCTGCTACATTCACTTGCTACTGCTTCTAGTAGCATGATGGGACCTGCTACATTCACTTGCTACTGCTTCTAGTAGCATGATGGGACCTGCTACATACACTTGCTACTGCTTCTAGTAGCATGATGGGACCTGCTACATTCACTTGCTACTGCTTCTAGTAGCATGATGGGACCTGCTACATTCACTTGCTACTGCTTCTAGTAGCATGATGGGACCTGCTACATTCACTTGCTACTGCTTCTAGTAGCATGATGGGACCTGCTACATTCACTTGCTACTGCTTCTAGTAGCATGATGGGACCTCCTACATACACTTGCTACTGCTTCTAGTAGCATGATGGGACCTGCTACATTCACTTGCTACTGCTTCTAGTAGCATGATGGGACCTGCTACATTCACTTGCTACTGCTTCTAGTAGCATGATGGGACCTGCTACATTCACTTGCTACTGCTTCTAGTAGCATGATGGGACCTGCTACATTCACTTGCTACTGCTTCTAGTAGCATGATGGGACCTGCTACATTCACTTGCTACTGCTTCTAGTAGCATGATGGGACCTCCTACATACACTTGCTACTGCTTCTAGTAGCATGATGGGACCTGCTACATTCACTTGCTACTGCTTCTAGTAGCATGATGGGACCTGCTACATTCACTTGCTACTGCTTCTAGTAGCATGATGGGACCTGCTACATTCACTTGCTACTGCTTCTAGTAGCATGATGGGACCTGCTACATTCACTTGCTACTGCTTCTAGTAGCATGATGGGACCTCCTACATACACTTGCTACTGCTTCTAGTAGCATGATGGGACCTCCTACATACACTTGCTACTGCTTCTAGTAGTACTGGACTAATTTTTGCCTGTGGAATAGCTTTCTTTATTACCAGTGTCCTTTGCCATCAGTCAAATCCACTCAAACTTCTGAGGCACTTGTAATTTATGTCAAATCAAATTAGGGGTGTACCGGATTTCGGCTCCGGCTCTGGCAAATCCGGAATCCGGCCATTTTTACAAATCCGGCTTCGGCTCCGGCTCCGGTCCAATGTTGCCGGATTTGTGTTGCCTAGTCACGTGAATTTTATGTACATGTTTCATGAGGCCAAGCCGAATTTTAGGCAATAGCACAGTAGCACTTCCGGTTTACTATTTCTCGCTGATGTAAATAAGAATTTTAAGAAAAAAACACTCATTTTGAATTTTAATGGTGCATTACTTCATGAGTTTGTGGGACTTGAATATTTATTTTCGTAAATTTCTTTGGTCTTGCCCATAAAATAAAATGGCATCAAAATCTAAGTCATACAGCGCCGTTTGGGATTACTTCAAGGTTAAAGACGATGATTCAGCGAAGGTAATATGTAAGTTGTGTGACAAACAGTTATTGCGTGGACGATCAGATCGCCCCAAAGACTTCTCAACATCATCAATGCAGACCCATTTGCGATCGATGCACAAGAAAAGCTATGACGAAATGATGGAAAAGAAAGCATCACTGAAGGCCAGTGTATTGGCGACCACATCTATGATGAATCTGGGACCGTGTTTGCACAAAGCAAGCAGCAGTACCCAGCAGTCAATTGTGCAGGCATGGGACCGGGCCAAAATTTGGGACATCAACAGTCCCAATGCTAAACGCATTCATGCTGCCGTAGCCCGAATGATAGCCATAGATATGGAGCCTTTTCAAGTAGTGGAACGACCAGGTTTCAGAGAGTTGATGCATACAATGGAAAAAAGGTATGAATTGCCTTCAAGAAAGTACTTTGCTGAACATATCATTCCTGACATGTGTAAACGTCTGAAGGTAAAAATTGCAGCAATGATATCTGACACTGATTACATATCATTCACAACAGATACGTGGACAGCTGAACACACCACTCAGTCATTTATGGGCCTCACTGGCCATTGGTTAACAGACTCCTTCGTTCTCCGCAGTGTAGTCTTCCATTGTACTGCATGTGATGAACATCACACGACCACAAACTTGCTTGCACATTTTGAAATGATGCTGGATGAGTGGTCAATTGCACGTGAGAAGTGCCATGTTGTTGTGAGAGACAATGCATTCAACATTGCCAAATGCTTTCGTGATGGCAGCTATTCAAGTGTTGGATGTTTTGCACACACACTGCAGCTGTGTGTGCGTGATGGTCTTTTGAGTCAAAAGTATGTTTCTGGCATCATCAGTACTGGAAGAAAATTGGTAGGACATTTCAAACACTCTTCTTCAGCAACCAGTCGTTTGCATGAACTTCAAAATGAATTAAACCTACCACAACATCAGCTTATCCAGGACGTGACAACACGATGGAACTCAACGTTCTATATGTTACCACGTCTGTTAGAACAACGGCGCAGCATCAGCCTGTACTGTGTTGAAAATTTTGAAATTGATTCGGTAACTGGGCTAACGGCACAACAGTGGGCAGTCACGGAGAATGTGGTAGCTACTTTGGCACCATTTGAAGAAATCACACGTGAAATAAGTGCAGCTCAGGCATCAATATCAGTTGTGATCCCATTAGTGAAAACACTCATGGCTTTCCTCCAGAAAGAAGGTAGTGATGCTGGGATCAAAACTATGAAAGCAGCCCTGCTTGAAGCTGTTAGCAGCAGATTTGCGGACATTGAATCCAACAGTATTTACACCTGTGCCACACTACTGGATCCTCGATTCAAGCTGTGCTTCTTCTCCGAACGTGGTAGAAGTGATGCACGAGCCCATCTGCTGTTAGCAGCTAACTCCATTATTGATTCAGCAAACACAGTCAGTCCACAGGATCCATCAGCTACTATTAGTAGTAGTAGTACTAGTGTTTTGACTTCTGTGAGCACTGCCACACAGTACGAGTCCAGCCTATGGAGCTGTTTTGACACAATTGTCGAGGAAAATCCCACCGCAGATCGTTCTGCAAGTGCCGAAGGCAACAGCATTAACACTGAGGTGACACAGTACCTGTCAGAGCCACTTCAAACTCGACAGTCAGATCCAGTTTCATGGTGGCATGCCAATAAGCAAAGATTTCCAAGCATGGCTAGACTGGCGCAGGTATTTCTTGCACCACCACCTACAAGTGTGCCATCGGAAAGGCTGTTCAGTACTGCAGGAGACATTATCACTGACCACCATAGTAGCCTTTTTACCAGAAAATGCGGAGACGTTGATTTTCCTGAAATACAACTCGTCTCTTCTTGACTCTGAGAGTTCAACTTCACAGCCATAATGAAGACTGACTGAAATAGTGAAATTACTAAATGAATGTATTTCAATAAATTTAATCTGTTCAGTGTACTGTTGTTGTGAGTTGTAACTGAGTTGATAATTTGCCAACTGAAAACAATGTGAAAACTGAAACTGAAAACTAACAATTAAAATTACTAAATTAGCATTATGTGCTTATGTATTATGTTTCATCTTGAACTTATGGAACTTAATATTACTTAATTACTTATTCTACTGTGAATGTAATTATTTTACATTTAAATGATTTAATATGAGTATATGTCATCATTGTCATGTCTATAGTAATGAACTGCAGTAATGAACAGTCGAGTGACTCCACTCACCTAAGTCAAGTGATGTAGTATGTTATTTTATTTTTATTTGTAAATCCGGCTCCGGCTCCGGCTGGATCTCACTTCATAAATCCGGCCAAATCCGGCTCCGGCCGGATTTCAAAAATTTGAATCCGGTACAGCCCTAAATCAAATCAACTTTATTAGGGTCACAAATTGGGCGCACAGGCCCGTCTTACATTCGGCCCTTCCAATCACTCGTCTTTCGTTCATCAAGAGCATTATACATTTACATAGGAAGAAAAATAAACATTGTGAAATGAATGTTGTAAACAAACAAGGCTAATTACCATGTTATGAAGCCCATCTCCCACCTATCCATACATCACCCCACCCACACAACACCCCCACCTACCCACACACACGCGCACCAAGGGACACATACATACCCCCACCTACCCACACACACGCACACCAAGGGACACATACATACCCCACCAACCGACCCATCCCCCACCCACACACACTGCCCTCACCTAATCCCCCAACCAAAACACACTCGCCACCCACAAACAATCCCCCACCAACCCACACATCCCACGCCCATCCACATACACATCCTAACCCATACATCCTCTCCCCACCCACACCTCAAACCACCCATCCCCCAGCCACATCTCCATCGACAACATATTCCCCACCCATGCACACAATCCTCCACCAACCCACACATCGCACATCCACACACACATCCCCACCAACTGACATGTCCCTACCCCCCCCCCCCCCACACACACACACATCTCCCTAACCACCCATACATACCCAATCCACTCACACACACCCCACCACCCACACATACAACTTCCACCCACCCACACATGCCATAACCTAATCCCCCACCACACAATCCCCCACCCGCACATCACATATACCCCCTATCACGCACTATTCCCAACCCACGCACCACACACATATCCCCCACCCAGATACCACACAATATTCACACCCACACAGATACCCTTACCCATCCACCCCACACATGTCCCCAAGCCAAGGACGAGAAGTCAACATTTTAATGGAACTGTTGTGTGGGGTTTGAAGCTGCTGCATCAGCACCCTGGATGTTTTAAGGACCGGCAATCTTATCCATGTGGCCATGCTGATCTGCCATTTTATTGTATAAAATATTTGTTAAAACATCTGACACATAAGAAAATACATGGCACATTCAATTTTGTTAAAACAATATCTGACACATACAGGGTGTGCCATTGACAACCATTTCAATGTAGTTTACTTTATAAAAAAAAAAAAAAAAACTAAACTACATTCACGAATAACATGCACCCACGTTTTCTTTCTGGTATTTGGAACATAAAACTACTGACTTTGGTGTGAATGGACATTTGAATTGTTGAAATGAAAGGATTCAGTCAGTAAACATATTATATCCAGCCATGTCAACTGCACATTGAACATTCCCATATGAGTTCCGTTCTTTGATACAGCAGCCATATATATGTATATATATAAACACAGAATGTTAGACAACGTGCATCATTACGTCATCTTAGAATGACTTGAATGCACATGAAGGGGTAGACAAAACTAACAATAAGTGAGCCAGCCCCTTTCTCTCAGGAACCAGCATATTGGTGTTTTTTTTTCTTCTTTGACAAATGTGACATACAGTGATTAAAACTCGCAATTCTCTACTCATTAACCCTGAAAGATCCATAAATATTTGAACCCTGTGTTTAGCCATGTGAACCATCAATTTGTTTTACATGGATTGATGAAATGTATGTGTGTCTCTGTGCGTGCATGCATTTAAATATTAGGATGAAATGTATGTATGTCTCTGTGCATGCATGCATTTAAATATTAGGATGCGCACACCCGCACTTACAAATAAACATTTATTTTGTATATTTTTGTCTCTTCTTTTTCTTCTTCTTCTTCTTCTTCTTCTTCTTCTTCTTCTTCTTCTTCTTCTTCTTCTTCTTCTTCTTCTTCTTCTTCTTCTTCTTCTTCTTCTTCTTCTTCTTCTCCTTCTTCTCTTTCTCCTCCTTCTCTTTCTCCTCCTTCTTCTTCTTCTCCTCCTCCTTCTTCTTCTTCTTCTTCTTCTTCTTCTTCTTCTTCTTCTTCTTCTTCTTCTTCTTCTTCTTCTTCTTCCGTTTGCTTAAAATATGTCTATAACTGCAATGTTGTCTCTTGTAAGAATCTAACAGTCCTTTTTAGTTCACACAGCGGTCCATAGAGTTCTTCCACTGTCGTCTCTCTAGGCCAGAAGGTTTGCCTAGATATGTTGTATTTTGGGCAGTCTTGGAGTATGTGCTCTGCTGTCTGCAACGCCAATCCACATGTGCACATGGCTGATTCACCAATCTTTAATTTTGTATACATGTGGTTGCGTAATCTATTGTGTCCTGTTCTGAGGCACAGAATAATGACTTGTTCTGGTCTTTCCATAATGTAGTAGTCATCGTGTGCAGATTTTGGTGGCTTTCTGACTGATTTTATCATTCTTTTCTTTTGGTGGTATGTAATGGGCACATCAGGCTGTTCTTCTTTTGCTCCTTCTTTAGCCAATCGATCATCTCTGTCGTTTCTGGGTACTCCACAGTGGGATGGTATCCACTGTATGGTGACTGCTAAGCTCAGAAAGTAGTGTCCTTAGTACTGGCAATTTCCCAGACAGGAGCGCCTCGAGTACTGATTTTGCATGTCAATAGCACCACAGGTTGTGTACCATGGCTGGTATTTAGTAATTTCTCTGTTTGTATCTTGATTGCTTCAATTTCAGCATCATAGTTACGGCAGTACTTTCCTGTTGGTGTCCCTAGTATTATTTGGGTATTCTATGTACACTCGCTCCTCCATTTTGAACAGCATTTTGTGCTGACCCATCTGTGTAGACTCGGATCCAGAGGTCCTGTGGGTATTCTTCATCAAGGAAGCTCAGAATGGCTGTACTGCGCTGTACACTGTTCTGTTCTTCCTTGTCAAATATTCCTCTCACTTTTGTCTGGATTTGTAGTGATAGTCTATGTGCATCTTTCCATGGAGTTCGCTCTGGAATAGTTGTCAGGGGGATGCCCACTGTGGGCAGATCGGTGGTTTCTCTGCAGAGTCGTTTGGCCTGGTGGATAAAACTACTTCTTTTCAACCACCATATTTTCCCACTGGCTTCCCATGTGGTTCCACTTAGCTTTCTCTGGATGGCTATTTTCCTTCTGGCTTTTGCTACTGCTTTGTTGATGTGCTTTCTCCGTGTCAGACTGTCGCCAAATGTTACTCCAAGGTATGTTGGTTCTTTATCTTCTCTTAGGGGTGTTCCATTTATCTGGATGATTCCTGCTTTTGGTCTATGTGATCAGAGCCACACACAATCATGTTTTCTTTTAATGGTAGTGTGTCCAGTGCCTGTGGGCAATCACTTGGACAGTAGTAATTGATCAGATGAAGGTTTGTATTGCCTGTCTTAAGTTTAAGTGTCTGATTCTCAGCCTCTTCCATGTAAACTTCAATTTGGGAAGCAGTGATGCTATGTTTTTGCAAGGGTCAGTGCCAAGTGCCGGATTCATGCCACATGTCCGACATCTTGGGATTTGTCCAGGGTGAAATATTTATAATGGCTCGTACAAACACTTTACGATTCACAGATCTGTTATGCACACAACTCACAAGTCCTTTGCGTCCTTAGACAACAGTCACTTTTATTGTAGAACAGTATCACACGTGGCTGTCATACACCGCCGGCTTCCTACCATTCCGCGTTCTGCGTACGACCAGCACACCCACGGCTTACAAAAACACAATGCATGGTAAATCTAATCGTCATGAAGGAACTTCAGTTGATGCATCGTATAGATCTTACTGATGTATAATGTACTTGTTAACTTACTTAACAATTCTATTCCTACTTACGCAATCACTTGTAACCAACACGTCTTTGTCACGGCGTGTCTCTGCCCGCCATTCTGGTCGAGTTTTCTCAAAAACAGTGTCAGCTGTCACGCCACCACTTGTCTGTGTTTCATCAGGCGTCGGCTCCAGTGTGCTGCTCCATCATCGCCAACTTTCACAACAGGAACAATTTTTAACTTTGAACTGCATCTTAGATGATTACCATCACTTTCAATTGCTTTTAAATGCTTTCAAATCACTTTCAATCGACCTTCCTCTTCCACGTCTCAGCCCCGTCTCCTGAATACGTGTTTTCCGGTTTTGGCCTGGGCGCAGTCATGTGACCACATTAACTCCGCCGACTCGTGCCCCAGTGTTCGCTTGATTTCTCAACTGTGTGTCTTAGTGATATCGATCTAGTTTTGACGTTTTACACACTTGCTCTGTTTTTCGTATCCATCTCATGGCAATAAGTATCCACCCTTTCGCCTGTCCTATCGATCAGATTGGTAACACTGGTAGCCTCTGATTTTGAAGACTATATTTTTGTTGAGGTGAGTTTCTTGCAAGCAACATATGCTTACTTTTTCTTGGTCCAAGATGTTTTCTAATTCCATTTTGTTGTTGTTGCTGACTCCCTCCACATTCCAGTGCATTATGTTTAGTCTTTGTTTGGTATGGCCAGATGCTCTATTCTCATGTCCCCTGGCTCCACAGGACCTCCAGTAGTTGTGTGGTTGGACCCTTTCGAGGCATAGGGCCCGGCACTGCACCTGCCTGGGGGTCCAAAGCAGGGCGAGCACCATACCATTTAGCAGTAGTCGACATATTTCATGGCGTGATTGCGTGGCATCCTGATTTCTGTGGTGCGCCCCTTGTCCCATCAATATTGCACCGCTCCTCGATTCTAAACATCCAGTGGTATTTTGTGTTTTCCTGCCTGTTGTATTGATCCGTTGATACATGGAAGGTGAGTCTTGTCCCTAGTTTGCCCCAGTCTCCATGCCCTGTTGATTCAGCCAGACTTCTGTAGCCGCTTTGCATTTACTATTTCTTTATGTATTCTATTCTTCTTTATCTTGCTGTTTTTTCCTTCTTTCATCCACCATCTGCAAAATTTCATATGCCATCCATTTCTTCTTTACAATTCTATGTTTAGGTGGAATGATTTCTTTTGATGTCTGTTGGATTATTTCCGGCAACATGTCCCATTGTTCATCAATAGTCTGTATTATCTCCATGGCATTATATCTGTTCTCCACAGTGATATTGTACCTGTCTTGTATATTTTGTCTGCTTTATGTAATGCTAGATCTAACTTGATGTTCTTTGGGGTTTTCTTTATGGTCTTTCCTATAACTGGCACATGGTCACTATGTCCATTTATTCAACTATTCCTCCCCTCGATGCTTGACGGCAAAAGTGAAAGATGATAATGATGATCTTCAGTGTAAGGTTTTTCATTGTCTCAAACATAATAATTAATTTTACATTATCATCTTGAACATTAAAAATGGCGCTTGAATCTGCTGGCTTCTGGCCTCCATTCTCTTCATTCTCTTCTCTATCACTTCATGGTACATTTTCAGTCAAAATTGGCCCACGTAAAGAGAAATCAGTAAGGGTGCACTGTTTTATTTACTTGCACCGGTCAGTTGACACAGGTTTGTTCTGTCAGCAAGCATAAAACACCACAACTTGCAAACGATGCAAGGACGTGCTTGTGACGTACCAGTACATACTAGAGCAGCTGTTGGAAATGGATGACTGACTCTGCCGCCCGAGTTACAAGACTTTGTTATTAACGTTAACATATCGCTGCAGAAATCACCGGTCGGTTGGCTATGGTGTGGACATGTTTAATGGCGTGTTTATTATTCTGATTTCCGTCCATCCATCCATCCATCATGTGCCATGCCGATAAGCGTGGGCGGTCGTGTACTGCTATGTCAATCGATCACCAGAGTCATGGATCAGCTGTGTATTCTTGTCTCGACCATGCCATCCAGGTATTTACTTCTTGGTCTTCCCCCTGGTCTCTTCCCTTTGATCTTGCCAGTCGTCACCAAGTTCTCCAATTCATTTCTTCTCATAACATGCCCAAAAAATTGTGACTGTCTACGTCTAATGTCTCTAATAAGTTTACGATCTTCATTTGTTTCTTGAAGGACTTGTTCATTGGTTTTTCTGTCTGTCCATGGTATTCTTTGCATTTTCCTCAGAAACCACATTTCCACAGCCATCAGATATTTTTCGGCTTGACTGCTCATTGTCCAAGCTTCACATCCATACAAAAGTACAGGTTCTATGTAGCACCTCAGCACTCTTTTTCTCGTTTCAATTGAAATCTTTTTATTGGTCAGAATGTTTTTCATCTTGCAAAAGGCTAACATCGCAATAGCAATTCTTGTTCTAATCTCTTCAAGGCATCTCCCATCAGATGTTATGACTGCCAAGATAACTGTATCGATTCACTTGCTTAAGAATATGCCCATTTACTCGTACATCACATTGCAGTATTTCCTTCTTCCCAGTGACGACCATAATCTGTGTCTTCTTAATATTCAGTTCTAACCCTAGTTGTTCACTGTGCAACAACCGCATCTACTAAATTTTGCAGGTCCTGTTCATTGTCTGCAATCAAGACTGTATCATCTGCATATCTAATGTTATTGATGTATCGCCCCCCAATGTTGATTCCTTTCATATCTTCTATATTTCTGAAAATATTTTCACTGTACAGGGAAAAAAGATCTGGAGACATTACACATCCCTGTCTCGCACCTCTTTTAATAGGCTAATATTGACCTACATGTTATCAATTCTGATGACAGCTTGTTGTTTCCAATGTATGTTTTTTACAAGTCTAAGGTCTTTTCCATCAATTTGTAGATCTTCAAGCATCCTTATCATGTCGACATGTCTCACTTTATCGAAAGCTTTTGTGTAGTCAATAAAGCAAAGATATAGATCTTTGGTTACTTCTATGGAACATTCAATATTCTGATTTCACGGAAACAGAAACACACAACACTCATTTAAAAAAGTAATGGATATGTCTAATAGGGATTCAAAATATTAATTTAAAATATTTCTAGAACTGAATTTGAAGATCCAGGGGCCAGGTACATATTACATGGCACCCGGGCGAGTGGGTTTGTCTACCCCTGTGATTGACTACCGTATTTTTTATCAGATCACAGAGTTAATATTTAATTTATGCTACTATCAGATGAGATTATGTAAAGTTGTAAATAACAGAGATGCAATACTTACTATTTGCAGGTGAAGAATAACAAGAAGGATCCAAGAGACTTGGAGAAACAGACATGAATCCTGTACCGCCTAATAGCATCACCATATGCTTGCCCCCGTCACTAAGCCTGTCGGAGATTAATGCCGACAACTTGAGGAATGTGGTGGAGGCTGCCTGCCAGAACTCTCATGAGGCCTTTGGCCAGGATGGGGAGATTATTTTGTATGTGAAGGAGCAGGACCATGATCTAGACCAGCAGTTCATCTTTGAACCAGTCAGTCAGGAGGCGATCTTTCAGGAGAAGATTGACCCAGCGATGCTGGTGGACTCAATGAATGCCGTCCATGATGGTGCAGTGATTCACCTGCAAGGCTCGGACATGATTGCCTCGCAGGAGGCCATCTTCATGCCTGTGCAGGTTGCCAACGCCATCGTATCTGAACAGGAAGCTGATATGCTGCCCGAGCTACAACTGCCTGAGGGGGCTGTCAATGTGGCAGTTGAGACCAAGCCCATGGATGTGTCCAGCCTGGAACACAAGACTCTTCCAGAGGTTGACCACAAGCAGGTGGATGGGTCACAGACAGGGGTCAGTCCAGTCCACCAGAACAAAGCAGACGTGTCCAAGACGGACTGTCCTTTCCAGAAATGTAGCAGTGATGACATCAAGACTGAAGAAGGGCATTCAAATGTCATTGATTATGAGAAACTGAAGAAACAGAAGCTGACCGGTCCGCAGGGCTCCAAGATTTTTGGATGCAAAGAGTGCACCTACAGGGCAGCCACCAGGACACTGCTGAGACAGCACACCATCATTCACTCAGAGAAGAAGTTTACCTGCAAGAAGTGCAACTATTCCTGCCACACAGCCAGCCACTTAAAGCGCCACATGTTCACACACTCTGAGAGCAAGCCCATTCACTGCTCGCAGTGTGGCTACTCCTGCACGCAGAACTTCCAGATGAAGGCACACGTCATACAGCACGAGACAGACACCCCGTTTGTCTGCAAGATCTGCAACGCCACCTACAAGAAGGAGGAGAGTTTGAAGGTGCACATGCTAGGCCACGACAACGTGACCAGGTTCCGCTGCACCCATTGCAACTATGCTGGAAACCGCTACGGAGACTTTAAGAGACACACGCTGACTCATACCACAGACAAGCCACTCAAATGTTCCACATGCAGCTACACATGCATTCGTCAGTGGCGCCTCAAAGCTCATCAGAAAATTCATTTACAAGACAAGCCGCTGCTGAAATGTGACGTTTGTGATTTCACTTGTCTGAGCGCCCCTCGTTTGAAAGACCACAAGGCTTGTCACTCCCAGGAGGGAGTCATCAAGTGTGAGCTGTGCAACTATGTTTGTACTCAGCCTTCACGTATGAAACGACACACAAAGACTCACACAATACAGAAGACATACACAGGTACAACATTCCCCCCGGCCTACCAGCAGAAGATAGAGTTGGAACAGGCTGAGACTGAGGGCGAGCAGGTGCAGCCAACGGCCTATGTCAGTTCTCCGTCTGACCAGCCGGCCTTCATCACCAACCAGGCCACCTATGTCACCCTCCCAGCCAATCAGCCCTTAGACATGGAGGCCGACTGGGATGCTGAGCACATGGATGAGGAGCAGTTCCAGGCATTTGCTGCGTTCGCTGGCAAGCAGGTGGGTGAGACGTACACCATCACAACATCAGATGGGGGGCAGACATACATCATTCAGACAGACGCTGCACCGGAACACCTAGCCCAGCAGCTGGCGCAGGCACACTTTGAACAGGTGCAGCAGATCGAAACACTGCAGGAGTCTGGCCAGATGCTGGAAGACATTCTCCCAGACATTAAACCCAGCCCTTCCAAGCTGGACGCCTGGATGGCTGCGGAAGCTGCAGCAGTCAACAAGCCACCCAAGAATCATTCAAAGTCTAAACGGTTCCATTGCGACCAGTGTGACTTTTCTTGTGATTACAAGTCAACCTTCACAGCTCACCTCAAAAAGCACTCATCTGTGAAGAAGTACAAATGTGCTCACTGTGACTACATGTGTAATGACACGTCGCGGATGAAGGATCACCTGTTGTGTCACACCACAGAGAAGATGTTCACATGTGAGCTCTGTGACTTCTCCTGTAAGCGCAAGATGGGTCTCAAGGACCACATGAAGATCCACACGGGGGAGAAGCCGTACCGCTGCAAGGAGTGTGAGTACACCTGCCGGTCCGCTGAAGGCCTCAAGTCTCACATGTCCAAACATTACGGCGTGAAACCCTACACATGTGACATCTGCGGTCAGGGCTGCTCCTCGGCATATCTGCTGAAGAAACACAAATTTATTCATGGGGAGAAGCCCCTGCAGTGCCAGTTCTGTGATTACAAGTGCATTCAGAAAAAACAGTTGACCAACCATTTGCTGCAGCACAAGTTCCAACATCCATTCTGCTGCCACCTATGCAGCGCCACCTACAAGAAGGAAGAGAGCCTGAAGATCCACATGATGACCCATCAGAACATTAAGAAGTTCGCCTGCAACTTGTGCAACTATGCCGGCAACCGCTCGGCAGACTTCCGCCGGCACATGCTGACTCACTCCGCCTCCAAGCCGCTGCAGTGTCCCCAGTGCTCGTACTCCTGCATTCGCCAGTCTCGACTCAAGGCACACATGCTGGTGCACACGGAGGAGAGGACCACCAGTCGGAGAATTGGCGTCTCCATGCCCAAAGCTATCCAATGTAGCTTATGTGAGTTCTCCTGCACCAGATCGTCCCGGCTGAAGGCACACGTTTCCAAGTTTCACAACGACTTCCCGGACAATGTCATCTTCAGTATAGACCTTGCCATGAAGCAGATCAACCAGCAGTGACCTGCTGCACAAACACCCCTGTCAGCAGCTCTCACCCGTGTTTGATGTGCTGACCACACAGCTGTCATGTGCCGACCACAGACAACACAGCTGTCATGTGCCGACCACAGACCACACAGCTGTCCTGGCTGTCATGTGCCAACCACAGACCACACAGCTGTCCTGTCATGTGCCAACATCACAGCTGTCCTGACTGTCATGTACCGACCACAGACCCGATGGCTTCCCCACACAGCTGTCATGTGCTGGCCACAGACCTGATGGCGTCCCCACACAGCTGTCCTGACTGTCATGTGCCGACCACAGACCACACAGTTGTCCTGGCTGTCATGTGCTAGCTACAGGCCTGATGGCTTCCCCACACAGCTGTCCTGGCTGTCATGTGCTGACCACAGACCACACAGCTGTCCTGGCTGTCATGTGCTAGCTACAGGCCTGATGGCTTCCCCACACAGCTGTCCTGGCTGTCATGTGCTGACCACAGACCACACAGCTGTCTTGTGCCGACCACAGACCACACAGCTGTCCTGGCTGTCATGTGCTAGCTACAGGCCTGATGGCTTCCCCACACAGCTGTCCTGACTGTCATGTGCCGACCACAGACCACACAGCTGTCATGTGCCAACCACAGACCACACAGCTGTCCTGTCATGTGCCAACATCACAGCTGTCCTGACTGTCATGTACCGACCACAGACCCGATGGCTTCCCCACACAGCTGTCCTGGCTGTCATGTGCTGGCCACAGACCTGATGGCGTCCCCACACAGCTGTCCTGACTGTCATGTGCCGACCACAGACCACACAGCTGTCCTGGCTGTCATGTGCCAACCACAGACCACACAGCTGTCATGTGCCGACCACAGACCACACAGCTGTCCTGGCTGTCATGTGCTAGCTACAGGCCTGATGGCTTCCCCACACAGCTGTCCTGGCTGTCATGTGCCGACCACAGACCACACAGTTGTCCTGGCTGTCATGTGCCGACCACAGACCACACAGCTGTCCTGTCATGTGCCAACATCACAGCTGTCCTGACTGTCATGTACCGACCACAGACCTGATGGCGTCCCCACACAGCTGTCCTGACTCATGTGCTGGCCACAGACCTGATGGCTTCCCCACACAGCTGTCCTGACTGTCATGTACCGACCACAGACCTGATGGCGTCCCCACACAGCTGTCCTGACTCATGTGCTGGCCACAGACCTGATGGCTTCCCCACACAGCTGTCCTGACTGTCTTGTGCTGACCACAGACCTGATGGCGTCACCACACAGCTGTCCTGGCTGTTGTGGCTGCACAGAGTAGACATCGTCACACTTCCAGAAAACCTAGTGTTGTCTTGCTTAGCAGATAGACCAGGATGGCTTTGTCCGTGTAATGGGCAGATTGTGTCTCCATCAACTGGTTCCTGCTGCTGCCACAGCTGATCATGAATTCCAGAGTGACTGATTCCAGGTCACTCAGCAGATGTTATAGGCTTGCATTCCATGGAGCCTAGGACAGATGCCAGCTTGCTGTGTGTCGTCGTGCTATAGTTGTTCATGTTTGAGTGTTGCATGCATGGCCTGAGAGTGCATCTTAACATGACTTGTGGGCGGCGTTAGTGATTGCTTTCTCTATGCAGACCTGGGGGAGGGGAGGGCCACTCTAGTAGTTGCTTATTTCTCTGTGCTGATTGCCTGTTCTCCGTGCTGATTGCCTGTTCTCCGTGCTGATTGCCTGTTCTCCGTGCTGATTGCCTGTTCTCCGTGCTGATTGCCTGGGACTGCTTATTTCTCCACGTTGATCTATTGTGATCTAGGGGTTTCTTATTTCTTCACTTTGATCTGTTGTGATCTAGGGGTTTCTTATTTCTTCACTTTGATCTGTTGTGATCTAGGGGTTTCTTATTTCTTCACTTTGATCTGTTGTGATCTAGGGGTTTCTTATTTCTTCACTTTGATTTGTTGCGATCTAGGGTTTTCTTATTTCTTCATGCTGACTCACGATTTAGTGACTACTTATTTCCGCATTCTGACCTGACACATGTCATCACATACATTGCTGGCTGTTCAGTGGCCTTGCTGTTTATGCGTATACAGTGGGTGTACACAGATAAAGGTTAACTTACAGTTGAGTGTACATAGAATTTGGTCGGCTGTTACAGGTGATGTACACATGAAAGTCAATAGTAAACTTGTACACATAAGGGTGACAGGTGTTGTACGTAGACACATTACAGGTGGTGTACACAGTACTGGGTCAGCTGTTACTGGTGATGTACACATGAAAGTCAGTAGTAAACTTGTACACATAAAGGTGACAAGTGTTGTACGCAGACACATTACAGATGGTGTACATAGACATGGGTGGGTGTTGTTTGCAAAAGATGATGTGGCCTGGTTGAATTATAAGATGAAAACAGTGTGGTTATTGTTTGGGGAAATACACATTTCGTGCTCATTGTAACATTTACAAACATACACATCAGATCTCCATTATAACTGTTTGAGGTCATGTCTGTAAGATTGTGTTTTTTGCATGTCTGTGTGCTCTATATCACATCTTGTGTGCGTGCCCGCGCAGTCTATGACTGGTCTCTGTAAAATCCTGATGTTTGTCTCCTGGTGTTACATTTCATCTAATGATTGAGTTCATACATTTCTTCGACCTGATGTCTGCATTGTGGGAAGCCTTTAATCTAATGTTGTATAAGTTCACACATTTCTTCGACCTGATGTCTGCATTGTGGGAAGCCTTTCATCTAATGTTGTATAAGTTCACTCATTTCTTCTACTTGATGTCTGTATTGTGGGAAACCTTTTCATCTAATGTTGTATAAGTTCACTTATTTCTTCTACCTGATGTCTGTATTGTGGGAAGCCTTTCATCTAATGTTGTAAAGTTTACTCATTTCTTCTACCTGATGTCTGTATTGTGGGAAGCCTTTCATCTAATGTTGTATAGGTTCACTCATTTCTTCTACCTGATGTCTGTATTATGGGAAGCCTTTCATCTAATGTTGTATAAGTTCACTCATTTCTTCTACCTGATGTCTGTATTGTGGGAAGCCTTTCATCTAATGTTTTAAAGTTTACTCATTTCTTCTACCTGATGTCTGTATTATGGGAAGCCTTTCATCTAATGTTGTATAGGTTCACTAATTTCTTCGACCTGATGTCTGTATTATGTGAAGCCTTTCATCTAATGTTGTATAAGTTCACTCATTTCTTCTACCTGATGTCTGTATTGTGGGAAGCCTTTCATCTAATGTTGTAAAGTTTACTCATTTCTTCTACCTGATGTCTGTATTATGGGAAGCCTTTCATCTAATGTTGTATAAGTTCACTCATTTCTTCTACCTGATGTCTGTATTATGGGAAGCCTTTCATCTAATGTTGTATAGGTTCACTCATTTCTTCTACCTGATGTCTGTATTATGGGAAGCCTTTCATCTAATGTTGTATAAGTTCACTCATTTCTTCTACCTGATGTCTGTATTGTGGGAAGCCTTTCATCTAATGTTGTAAAGTTTACTCATTTCTTCTACCTATGTCTGTATTATGGGAAGCCTTTCATCTAATGTTGTATAAGTTCACTCATTTCTTCTACCTGATGTCTGTATTATGGGAAGCCTTTCATCTAATGTTGTATAGGTTCACTCATTTCTTCTACCTGATGTCTGTATTATGGGAAGCCTTTCATCTAATGTTGTATAGGTTCACTCATTTCTTCTACCTGATGTCTGTATTATGGGAAGCCTTTCATCTAATGTTGTATAGGTTCACTCATTTCTTCTACCTGATGTCTGTATTGTGGGAAGCCTTTCATCTAATGTTGTATAGGTTCACTCATTTCTTCTACCTGATGTCTGTATTATGGGAAGCCTTTCATCTAATGTTGTATAGGTTCACTCATTTCTTCTACCTGATGTCTGTATTATGGGAAGCCTTTCATCTAATGTTGTATAGGTTCACTCATTTCTTCTACCTGATGTCTGTCTTATGGGAAGCCTTTCATCTAATGTTGTATAGGTTCACTCATTTCTTCTACTTGATGTCTGTGACAGTGTAGGCCAGGTTGTGCACATCTTTTGATTATGAGTATTGATCAGCCAAATTGTGTACCTGGTATAGATCACACACACACCACAGTACCTGGCATTGATCACACAAATACACCACATTACCTGGCATTGATCACACACACATCACAGTACCTGGCATTGATCACACAAATACACCACATTACCTGGCATTGATCACACACACACCACAGTACCTGGCATTGATCACACAAATACACCACATTACCTGGCATTGATCACACACACACCACATTACCTGGCATTGATCACACACACACCACATTACCTGGCATTGATCACACACACCACATTACCTGGCATTGATCACACACACACCACAGTACCTGGCATTGATCACACACACACCACATTACCTGGCATTGATCACACAAACACCACATTACCTGGCATTGATCACACACACACCACAGTACCTGGCATTGATCACACACACACCACATTACCTGGCATTGATCACACACACACCACATTACCTGGCATTGATCACACAAATACACCACATTACCTGGCATTGATCACACAAATACACCACATTACCTGGCATTGATCACACAAATACACCACATTACCTGGCATTGATCACACACACATCACAGTACCTGGCATTGATCACACAAATACACCACATTACCTGGCATTGATCACACACACATCACAGTACCTGGCATTGATCTCACACACATCACAGTACCTGGCATTGATCTCTCACACCAAAGTACCCGGCATAGATCACATACACAGTACCTGGCATTGATCTCACATACAGTACCTGACATTGATCACCTCATGCAGGTCAGTTCTGGTACAGTACGTCAGTTTTGGTACAGTGTGTCACTGTATGTACCAGTTGTGACTGGCTGTCTTCTGTACAGTACAGACCTAATCAGGCACTCGCCTGGGCCCCAAGAAATAGTTCTTATCAGAAATTCCTCTTATAAGAGTTACAGCATATGTACTGTAAAAAAAAAAACCGCAACATTTTTGGTGTTACTTTTATAAAAGATATTCGCTGATTGGACATCAGTCAACCTATTGACTGTGTCCCTCTGGTCATTTAACTTCTCGTGGTTATCTGAATTGTACTCACCTCATGATTCGCGAGGTCAAGGTCAAAACAAAATGTTTCGTGACAGGTGTCATGATAATCCCATGAAACTTACTGAACAAAAAACTCTGACCATATTATTGAATGGCTATAAAAGATTGACCCTCAAATAAATTCAGTTGTAAATTCAATGCTCAAGTATGGCTCGTCTCACTACAGAATCACTCATCATCATTCGACTTTTACAGGCTGGACAATCACAAAGTGTAGAAGCCAGAGAATTGAATGTGGTTAGAAGCACCATTAGTTGCCTTTGGAGGTGATTTCAAGAAACTGGCTCAGTGGCAGACCGGCTGCGCAGTGGAATACACAGAATCACAATTGCTGCCGAAGACCGCTTCACACGGCTGCGTCACCTTAAGAATTGATTTGCATCTGTGTCCTCCGCAGTCCAGTCAATGCCAGGAGCTTGTCGAATTTCAGACCAAACGGTCAGGAACTGGCTGCATGACGCTGGTCTTTGGGCTAGAATACCCTACGGAGGACTGCAGTGGGCGAATCAGCCTCGTCAGTAACATGTTGGTACAAGTTTGCAATTGAAACTGCAATAATCTTGCATTTTGGTTTTTTTTTTTTTTTTTTTGGGGGGGGGGGGGGAACAGTATAGTAATGCATTTGCAATGTACAATACAATATCTTCTTCACATCTGAGATCGCCTTAAATGGTTTGCAATGTATGTGTTTACATCATCAAGTTTGTGAGCTGCCAGTGTAAGGTGTGGTTGATGGTGAGCTGCTGGTGTGGGGTGTGGTTGATGACGGCAATCTGGCCTGGAGCTTCCCTGGAACCCCATCCCTGATGTAGCACTAAACCAGCAGCTGATGACAATAGACCGTCAGTTGACAATGTGAAACATTGCTGTGTTTGCTGTTCTGTTACTTTTGTTGTTGAATTTCTCTGAATTGACTGACTCTTCTTTTAATTAATTGTATGTATATATTATTATAGTCTGGTATTTTGTAAAGAGTCTGGCAGTGAGTGAAGATTGGCATGTGATTGTAGCTGTGTGAAGTGATAACATTGTATGACTGCTGCACAGTGTTCGGTGGCCCACTTGCCACTGCAATAGTTTCATTAATTAAAACATGTTTCTGATTTTGTTGCTGCCCTAGTTTGTTTTCTTTACCCTGAGGCTGATGTGTGAGGGAAATTGCTGTGAAGTCTTCTGTAGCTTGGGCAGGCTGTGGGACATGGTCAGATGCTGTAGAATATGGTCAGATGTGGGACACGGTCAGATGCTGTAGAATATGGTCAGATGTGGGACACGGTCAGATGCTGTAGAATATGGTCAGATGTGGGACACGGTCAGATGCTGTAGAACATGGTCAGATGCTGTAGAACATGGTCAGATGCTGTAGAATATGGTCAGACGTGGGACATGGTCAGATGCTGTAGAATATGGTCAGATGCTGTAGAATATGGTCAGATGCTGTGGGACACGGTCAGATGCTGTAGAATATGGTCAGATGCTGTGGGACATATTGTTCAAGTGTCTTGCACCATCTTCTGCTGTATCAAGGGAATACATTGTTTTGAATTTTTAAAACATAGTCTCTCACAATCATATGTGAAGCAACTGGATGGGTTACTGAAGCTGAATGTAAAATCACATTGCAGGTGTGTAGATTACAGTTTCTTAAAGAATGCCTCACATCGGGCAGATTTTCTGACAGTTATTTCAGATCCATGAGAGCTGATAGAATCTGGCCTACAACCAAAGACGTCTCAACAACTCGTAAACTATGGCCATAACGCTAACAGAGAGGAAGCACAAACTACCAAACACAGGAGGGCTAGAGAGGCTTGTCATGAAACTGGTGTTGATGAAAGAAATACAAATAAGACAAGTTAAATTGCTGCCACATTAACAGACCAGACTTTTGTAAACCATGCTTGTGGGTACAGCTGAAGAGAGGCAAGCATGAGGTAGGCAGCGATACAAATGAGATGATGACACCAAGAGATGGAGGAATAGCAGTCTTTCAGTGTGTACAACCATGGTGAGATGGAGGAATAGCAGTCTTTCAGTGTGTACAACCATGGTGAGATGGAGGAATAGCAGTCTTTCAGTGTGTACAACCATGGTGAGAGACAGAGAAGGTTGCACATCTATTGCAGCCAACTTTCATTGTGGAGACAGCACTTCAGTTTATAATTGCTACGGGTGTTGTCAGGGTGCGATAGCCGTGGCTCCTGGGAAGATTATTCAAAGGTCTGACATGTTTACTCCATATCTGAAAGTGCCAAGGACGGAGGCCTGACACTCCATACCTGGAAGTGGCCAAAGATGAGGGCCTGACAGGACCTTTTAGTGACCAAAGACGGGGGCCTGACACTCATTACCTGAAAGTGGGGGGGGGGGGGGGGGGGGGGGGGCTGACACTCAGTATCTGAAAGTGACCAAAGACGAAGGCCTGACACTCCTTATCTGAAGGTGACCAAAGACGAAGGCCTGACACTCCTTGTCTGAAAGTGACCAAAGACGGAGGCCTGACACTCACTACCTGAAAGTGACCAAAGACGGAGGCCTGACACTCCTTATCTGAAAGTGGGCGGAGGCCTGACACTCCTTATCTGAAAGTGGGCGGAGGCCTGACACTCGGTATCTGAAAGTGACCAAAGATGGAGGACTGACACTCAGTACCTGAAAGTGACTGTCACGAAATGGCCCGAGTTCTTTCCTCTTGGTTGGTTTCCCTTACCAGGGGAAACCTCATGCTATTTCTAGACGGGGTAATCCTTGAGGAAAACTCGCTTCTGATACATTCTACTGACTTCTAGATGTTTAGTTCTCGGTGTTTCTTTGTCACCTGGGGTTAACTAAATGTAAGTATTTCGTAATTCACGCTTCTCTTAGGGGTAAACTCCATGAAAGTGTAGTGACACTCAATAGTGGCCAGGTTCGACTTTCTTGAGACATCGAACGAGAGAAGGAAGTGAGCCCACTTGATCGGAAAGGGCAGTTCGCTTCTTGACGCGGTGGCAACAACTTGGTGCTGAACATTCTGTCATCATAGGTGTCAGAAGTCGGGGAGCCCCACCGGCTAGATGAAAGTATTATTCACTGGCGAGCAACCCCAAATAGTCAGAAATTGACTAGGGACAAAATCTATATGGCTGAACTATAGATTAGGCCCATGAATATCCAACGTACAGCTCTAAGTGGCTCGTTACAAAATTGAAATGAACTGTGCTGAATATTCGCCAAGGAATAGGAAAGAGAAGGTTAGCTAGGATAGATTTTTTAGTCTGAATTAAAGTTTAAAGACAACTATCCTAGTACAGGTTTTTCTCCCTGACTGCTCCTTTCCTTGGTGTGTAAGTGAACCCCCCACCAATGTACACACACAACACGTATGCACAATTGGAAAAAAATATAATGACAGAACTATGAGTTACAATACTACAACATTTATTTACTAATCATATTAAACATTGGATGTTATTCAAAATGATGATGATGATATCATATAGATAGTGATGAGAAACATTACGTAACTTGTTACTTGATCTATCTGGATCTGTGGTCCAGATCCCCACTCTCCAGTAGACTCCAAAAAAAAAAAAAAAGAAACAGCTTGCCGGTATTCTGACGAATCCTGTCAGTCCTGACACGACCTAGTCTTCACTCGTCCTTGAGATCTACAACATAGGTGCTCCTTGTGAGAGCTTGAAAGAAAGTCAAGAATGTGTTATATCTAGTTCTACATCAGCGCAATCCTAATTAAAACATATCATAACACAAACATATACAATGATCAGTCTGGCCAAGTTTACCTTCCAGCTCTACTGCGTTCACCATCCTCCTTCTCCCTACTGTCTTTAGTCTGGGACGGGCTTTTCAATTGTCTCACACGCCTGTAATTACATTTCTGCCGGTCCATGTCGCTAATACAGAAATTCTGTGCCGTAGAGCCGCTCCGTCCAAAGTTGGTTTAGCAGCTCGCAGGGTCGGTAATGGTATTATAATAATGCCTGATCATCCGGGCTTACAAGCCGTGACCAGCATCTGTGCCAGACTTCCGTAAACTACCCTCCACCATACGATGAAAAGGTTTAGCACCATATACCCTATAACAATTGTGGGTAATGTCTGTACCATTACACCTCTGCTACAAATGCAACCAATAGGCAAGGTGCCAATGCGCACCCAATAACATAACACTTCATATTGGTAGGTTTGCATATGACAAATCAATATATCAAACATCCAATACACATAAACATATTAATTAAACTAGACATATTATGATACTTTAACATCATAGCATAATGCACTAGTTAGTTTGTATGTATACGAAATGAGACGTATATACACAAAAAGAATATGTACGAAGCATATTCCTAGCATCGTATATTCATATGAAATTACACATACATACATCCAACATATCCGTAAACATTATATTACTTCAAGATGGACATCTAATAATACTCAACATAATAACATCAGGCATTATTAATGAGTACTAATATTGTATAGCTACAAAATGAGATATACAACAAGTCTAATTGAAGTGACCACACAGACCAGCCATATTTGCTGATCTGCCCGGTTTAATCACCACTTAGTTACTGCTGTGGTAAGAATTAAAGAAATAGTCAGTTGACTATATTCTGTACAACAAATGCACACACCAAAAGGCAACTAGGATAGTGTACATAGAGTAACAGACATCTAACATGATAAATGAAAGTCAAAAGTCTGTCTCACCAAAGGTATAGTAAGAACAACTTGTATAGTAAGAACAACCCTTATAGCAATAGGATATACACTCAATAACCTGAAGCAATGATAATTCTTGAAGTAACCTAGGTCAGATATAGACTAAAAATCAGTACATACATCTACAAGACTTAGATATTTACTAAGAAATAATTCTCCTAGTGAAATCTAGCAACATAAGAATCATACATATGACTACAAAACGAGCTGGGTGCCTACCTGTTCTGAAGTCAGACTTAATCTAAAGGGAACAGGTCTAGCATGGGTTTTTATACCTAGCCTGGCAGTAGACACTTATCTCCCAGGAATTCCAGTCATAAATTCTTCTTATCTCCCCCTGACGTTAATTGCAATCCTAACTGCAAAACTTGCTATCACTCTCATTCCTCCAGTCTTGCCCTAATAAAATGTTTCACACATTCCTACAGTGCAGACTCCCCTCTGTCTGGTACAAAGCCCACAGGCCCAGTGTTAATTGCCTTATGAGACCTGGTTCACACCTCCCTGAGTCTGCCAGTCTGAGTCTTATCAGTGATTTCACACCTTGCACCTCTAGTCTGTTTTCAGATGGAGGTCACCCATCACGGTTGGGTGATTTCCTACCTCTGCTTATCAGGTGTCATGCCTGGTCGGTTTTAATTGCACAGTCCATGGAGTCTGCCATCCTGTGGGTGTAAATATCAGTTTGACCCGTAACCCTTTGAATCTGGACTGGCTGGGTAGTTTGACGTGTCAAATTACACTTCTCAGATAGAAAGACATTCCTGGTGGTTTGTTTACTTGCAGGCTTTGCAAGCTTACGTCAAGACGGTATAGCCTTGAATATAGAGAAAACAGTTTTGTTCGTCTGTTGATTCTCTACATGGCCTATCAAAAGTGAACCGCAAATTGTTCTGGGAAGTAAAGGCTGCAAATTCGTGACAATAGGAATAAAAAGTCCTCGACAGTCTATAGATGGCAAGTTCCCAGTTGTTTTCTCGAATGATAAAGTAAATAGGTTTTACATTCTTTAATCGGAGCAGTTGACCGATTAATAACGTTGTTGAAGCATGCAGCGCCTATGGTCCGCGTGTCGGGAAAAGGTCATGTCTTGCATACTAATGAGATGTTATTGATTTGTGGGTGTTGGCCGGTCGGACAATATCAGCTGGGTTTCAAAAGTAGCCAAAATGCGAAACAGCGTTAATGGTTATCACGTTAGCTTCGAACGTATGTCATTTAGAACCCCGAACGTTCAGTGGTGCAGGAGCGCAGACAACTATACTTCTGTGGGAGAATCTGTACAAGTAGTAATAAACCTATTTTACCATTATAATTCGTGGGAGGGCAAGGAGGACAACAACTTTGATACGGTTTACCTGGGTGAATACTGGTGGGAAAGAGAGACTAATTGATCGGCACTAGAAAGAGCTAAGAATTATAGTATGTTATCACTAGCTTAGGTAAGGCAGTAAAACTAAAATACGGCGGTAGCTCAGGAAGGAGCGTCGGCAGGTTCTTGTATATATTCTTTACTATCTCCCGTTAGGGAATGGCAACAGAAGGTGTTCCACAAAGAACACCGACAATTTTACCCTTTACTATGATCTGCTGTCTTATACGTGAGCGAACACTAATTGTGGGCAACAGAGGGTATGTTCTTTCACCGAAACCAGAGAAGAAAGGGGTAATGAAAGGGACGCAGATTGCATTCCCAGTATCAACGCGGATCCATGAGGACTAGCAAACTGTTCAACATATGAACACGCAGTTAGGAAGGAGTGACCGGACCGGTGTTTAGAATTGCCTTCTACATGGGGGAAGAAGCCATGTACACACACCACTCTTTACCTTGGGGGGGGGGGGGACCATATACACACACCACTTTTACTCTGTATGGGGAAGGAAATGGGTATCACTTAATAAAAGTTTTATTCTATCTGGGAAAGAGAGCCGGTGGAGAAATGGAATGCTGTGAACGGAATGAAGAGGGAGGTTCAGGTAAGAAGAGTATCCCACTTCAAATGGACTTCTAATCCTGCGGTATGAGAAGTCTTTAGTCGGAACGACTATGAGATTAGTACATTGAGCCAATCAATATAATCTAATTGAGTGAGTGGCGGGAGTGTGAAAGGCTGAGTATCTTCTTCTTCTTTGCGTTCATCCGGAGTGTTTTTTTTTTTCAGATGTGATTGCGGTGTGTCTGGTTAGGCACCCTTGGGTCGAAACCCTTAGGCCAACACATCCGACTTTTAGCGTGCATTTTTGACCAGGTTAGCAATCCTGGGAGACTCCCACTTTTGTGGTACTGTCCACCTCCCAGCTAGTCAAGTTGGACCAGTCGAAGACTGCACGGTCATCCCTCAAATGAAGGCACGGACAGTCCATAGCATTTTCCGCCATCCTGGGTGGCTTCCATAATTGCAGAGCCGACGCATAACGCTCTGGTGCTGGGCTCACCGAGGGAATCGTCACGTCCTGCTCATGGCTGCTTTAATTCCTCACTTCAATATATTGGGCATTTCGTTCGTCCCGGGCCGTTCTCGCACAGACCAGACTGGTCTGCAGTCAATATCCACTCAGCGAGTTTTTTTTGTGTGCTTGTCGTTGTGTCCGTCAGGGCTGTTCCAGACACGTCGGACATTCGGAAAACTACCTAGTCAGAGTTGTTCCGAACAAGAGCGGCATTCAGAAACTAGGTAGCTGTTCCTAGCACGAAGGAAGACTAGTTAGAGCTTTTCCGGTCACGAAAGACATTTCACTCGGACGTAATTGCGTAGTGCCATTTTTATTTTGCCGCCCGTAGGCTGACACTTCCGGCTTCTGCTGACATTTTTGATGAGGTTAGCCTTCCTCGGGTTTCGAGACAGTTAGACTCTTATTTCGACTTCCACACAGCAAGCTTTTGCTTCGGGCTGCCAAGTAATGGATTCGCAAGACAGGCGTTCCAATTCGTGTCAACGAGACAATTTTCCACCTTTGACTATATTCACTCCATGAGTACGGTTACAGACTACCTGTGGAACGTGCGACCGAGGTGTTTTTCCACCTTTAGTACTCGCTCACGAGGTAGGCTACATGTGCTGCCGGCTCAGCACCTTACCTCCGTGCGTCTGTGGGCGAGTAACATCCCTGTGTTGGATCGGAGCATTTGGATCCAACCATGTGAAGTACCCTGTCCCAAAAGATCTCCCTGACAGAGAAAACTTCCGCATAGCCCATATCCTCCACCTCAACCCAACCAGATATACGAACTAACATACCTGTCACGGGAAAACTGGTTTAGTGATTCCTTGATAACTTACATATAAAACTACAATGTAGGAGGAGGGTTAACAATCGTGTACTTCAGTCTGAGAGGAGGATAAATTAAAGATCATATGACCGACGGATATAAAAATAGGATACAGGTGTTCGCAGAGGTCATTGCCTGACGATCTGATCGGACGGACACGGGAAACGGGGAGATCGCGTTGTGGAAAAACGAACGGAGACGGCAATCAACGTTTTCGGACGCTTTGAAGTATTAGCGTAAGGGGAACCCAGGGAAACATTGTAAGGACTGAACGAAACGAGCAACTAATCACTACGGGATTTCACCGCCTTTTGATGTGCAGGATACGTCAAGAGACGAGTGTTGAGGTATGAACATCAAACAATAACGGAGGATTGGACACTCGATATAAATAGTAGAAATTGGGTTTTCTGTTTTAGTGTGTGTTCCAAAACTGGACAGAGATATCTATTAATCCCATGTGTGGAAAAGAAATTATAGTCCCGTATTGTTTAAGGCAATGGGATATTAGTGCCGATGTGCTTAGTTATTAATTTAGATTCCGGGATAATAATAGAAGATATCAGGTTCCAATTCCCATCCTGACCTATCAGAGAAGATAGACCAATACGTCTTGTGTACAGAAAAAGCTTTGTTGATAAACTCAAGGCATTTCATTTGGGCGGAGATCAAATACCTCAATAAACCAAGGAAGAACATAGACAGGGTCAAATAGGGAGACGAAATAAAATATAGCCTTAACTGAACTTTGAAAGAGAAGAAAAGGATATCCAGGTAACCAAAGTAACAATGAAAAAGGAAGATAATCTTGCGGAAAGCAAAGCCAAATAAAACTACATACGTTTACACTGTAGACTCATAGTGAAGAAACAATAGACAAGCCAGAACATTGCTAGTCGATAGAGACAATATGCTGGAATGTGGTGATGTGGTTTTTCCGGTGTTGGATTATTAACTTCGTGAAGCAGACTCGGGCGAAGTCATAGACTTACTGGAATATTATTACTTTACGGTGATCCAGTGGTGAACAGTTTTTTTTTTCGTTCAATAACGGATTTACCTCCAGACTCAAGCATACGGAACATCCAGGGTGAGACCTGTCCTGTTACATGTTGATGTCGTGTGGTTTGGCCGTGTGACTGGGCGAGGTGTGATACGGAGACTAGACATGCCGAGTTCATTCTTGCACCAACAATAGAATACACTAGCAGACAATACCAACTACATATACACAGTCCATCCATACACCAGACATAGTTTTATTTAATAAATATTTTATTAATTGTTGAAGGAAACTGTTGTCCGAGTATGTGATGAAGGAATAATAGAGAGAGAGAAAGGAAAAGATATATGGAATGGAAGACAGAAGGGAGGAGGGTAGACAGAAGTCAGTCAAATATCCCAAAGAAGAAGAAGTAATAAAGTGTGCTTGTTCATTCCACGTTCCTCCCGGGACGACAAGCGACATAAAATGGTGGAGCATAGCGGGGTACAGCCAATGCTTAGTGATACCATCCCTAGCGAGGTACCTGCATATAAGTACATTAAATGGTAAATGCATAGCAGGGCATATGCATAGCGGGGTAGCACATAATACCCACATTAACTGGAGTGCAAGCGAGGTACTTCAACGGCATAAGGATACTTGCCTAGCAGGGTACTTGATGCGTGGTACCGGCATATTGATACCTACATATTGGGATATACCTATAAGTATAGATATTGATGACTTTTAATGGAAGCCTGTCCATTGGATATATGGTGCCATTACTTTAATGTTGTGGACCTTACAGTGAGAAAGATCCAGACAGGATAATTGTGAATAGGTGTTCAAACACAGTACTTACCTGTTCACACTTTCACACGTCTACATAAGTCTTTATCCTATATCTTCTCGTGAGAGTAGTTGTGGGGTACTGTGTGATGTCATATATAACATATAGATATTAACATATATATATTTAAGTGAGATAAGTAGTACGTACTTACTGCCTTAGGGTCTCCTTACCCAACCTGCGGACTTACCTTCTTTTACTATGGCCACTCATAAACTAGAGATGGAAGAACTGAGGGAAAGGGGTGAAGCAATGGGGTTGTCTGGACAAGCCCTATCCGAGTATATACAAATGGTAGAAAGAGCGTCGTCAAGCAGAACGAGAAGATCGAAAGGCAGAGCTCGAGATTAGAAGAATGGAACAGGAGGCCAAGAAACTGGAAATGGAACAGGAGGCCAAGAAACTGGAACAGGAGGCCAAGAAACTGGAAATGGAACAGGAGGCCAAGAAACTGGAACAGGAGGCCAAGAAACTGGAAATGGAACAGGAGATCAGGGGACTGGAACAGGACAACAAGAGGTTGCAAGCAGAGGAAGCCAACAAGATAAGGGAACATGAATACTGCATGTGAGAACTGGAGCTCAAGACACAAACGAAGGGAGAAACTGACGGGGCAGAAGGAGGATCCTTTTCCCATGGTTCACTCAACATGAGTGGACATGGTTACCATGCCATGAAGTTTCGCATGGCGGTCTTTGATGAAAGTAAAGAGAAGATATACCAGTTTTTGGATCGGTTTGAGGCCACGGCAGTCGCTATGGAACTGGATAGAAGCCGATGGGCTCTTAGATTATCCCAGGCATTACGTGGTTCGGGGTATGAGGTCTACACACGCCTACCACCAAGACATGAAAATCATTACGAGGAATTAAAAGCCGCTTTGATGAAGCATTATGAAGTCACAGCACAAACGTATCGGAAGAAGTTTAGATCGTCTAGACGAGAGCCGGGAGAGCTATTCGCCGCCTACAGTCTGAGGCTGAAATCCTATCTTCAGAAATGGATGGACTTGGCAGAGTTCAAGCGGGACTATGACAGTTTGGAAGAGCTAATGGTGGTCGACCAGATGCGACAGCAAATGTCAGAACCACTAAAGACATTTTTAGGAGAACAAGGGGCGGAACGGCTGGACGTTGTGAATAAGCTAGCGGAAAGATTCGTAGAAGTCCATGGGGAAGCTAAAGAGATCAATACACCCACCACAAAAGGCCAGGAGAAACAAGACCGAAAGAAATGTAAAAACGGGGAAGGAGAAAAAGTGGAACCTTATATAAAGACGTCAATGGAGAGTTCAGAGAAGGTGAAGGAAGGAAACCAGAACACCTCGAATTCTCCAGCTAAACGACCGTGGACTGAAAAGTGGTGTTCAATCTGCAAGGCGCCCTCTCATAACACGAAGGACTGCAGATCGAAACCGAAAAGCTATCACTTCGCGGCATGCCAAGTGATTCATAAGAAGGTGATCACAGACAAGGCTGAGGTCGGCGGAGAAGCTCTGACTAAAGAAAGCCCACGGAAAGTTTGGACGGGAAAATGGTGCACACACTGCAGGTCGAAAACACATAATACTGTGGACTGCAGATGCAAGGAAAAGGTTGAGGAGGTGGAACGCACTCAAGACCAAGAGAGACCACCTGTGGTTGAACTGATTGAAGTCAATGGCCAGCAGGTTACTTGTCTCTACGATACAGGTTTGGATGGGGAAGCTGTGGTTGACGCCAGCCTGGTAAGCCCAGACCAACTTACAGGGGAGACCATAGAGATACAGCCAGCAATGAGGAGTGCTGTTACCATGACGCTGCCAATCGCCAAGGTGGAGATTAAATCCAGGTACGTCACGGGCATTATTCCAGCTGCTGTATTATCTGACTCCTTATTTCCCATGATCATTGGCACGAAATATGTCTTTTTGGGGATGCCCAAACAGCCAGCCCACAGGGGAGCAGTAACCAGTGGATCTCAAGGGAAGGACAAAGAGGCAGAGACACTATGCGACAACTCAGTGATAGGAGAATTGCATACTGCCCAGATGAAGGATACTACGTTGCATCCTTGCTACAGGAAGCTGCAAAGAAGTGCTGAGCCACCAGAACGGGGACAGTACTTTCTGAAGAATAGACTACTCTATCGGAGAGCTGGGAGGGGAGACAACCTACATGAGCAGTGGGTGGTTCCAGAGACCCACCGTCCTCCCATTCTTCAGAGTGGACACATCATAGCCGAGAATCGACATATGGGTGTAAAAGAGACGTTGCAGCAAATGTCCGGCCATTACTGCTGGCCAGGAATGACCGGTGATGTACGCCGGTGGGTTAAGTCTTGTTCAGAGTGCCAGAAAGCACCACCCAACAAGCGGACTAAGAGGAAAATAGCTCTTAAGGTGGAAGACACAGTGGAAGTGTGGGGTCCAGCAGAGACCAATATACTCCAAGTAGGATGGAAAGGACCTTATCCTGTGGAAAGGGTTGTGTCCAAGAATACCTATGGAATCCGGATCGGGGGAGAAAGGAAAAATCTCCCTAGGCATCTCATTCGGAAATATGAGGAGAGATCCGAGAGCAAAGCTTCGCACCTTATGGTGATGGCAGTCATTGGGAACAAGGTTACAAGTCCAGACGAAGACCAGAGATCGCCAGTACTACCTAGGAGGGCATATGGGAAAGTACGTGATAGGTCAGATTTACCCAACGAGGGGAGGAGGGACATCACATGTCAGGGAAAGGACAAGAGGGAAACCTTCACTAGTAACCAAGTTCAGAAGGGGTGGGTAACGTCGGGAAAGACGCGGGATACCTAGGACTCCAACCTAAGATTGGCTGACCAGATCCAATATCGTCCAAGATGGTCCTGGAAGCACAAGTCCGGGAGGTTTGGGAAAGACGACTCGGTCCAACGAGGACGAGGCGGAACATCCCCAGAGGCAAAGCCGGGGGAAACCAAGAGAATATGGAAACAGTGTTACAGTAAGGATGGGACGATCAGTCTGTATTGTGAGCCATCGCTTACTCCAATCGAAAGGAGGTCGACTGAACGTACCGGGGCGATGTGCCAACACTAATGGTGATCATGAGTAGTATGGTAGGCTGTCCATGAGGTTGCCTACTGGATGAGGTGCAGATCCTTGTGAGAATCCAGACATATCATCAACACTTAATGTTCATAGCTACTTCACAGAAGCTCAACGCAAGATTGATGAGATGGTAGTTGGTACTACAGCCGTACAACTTCACAGTGGAATACATCCATGGTAAGGAGAATGTAGGAGCGGATTTCCTATCTAGACATCCAATTCAAGAGGAAGAGGAATAGGTTGGAGGATCATAGGAATCAAAACTACAGTGATGAAGAGTCGACGCGGTCAACTCTCTTAAGAGGGGGCCTATGACACGGGAAAACTGCAGTTTAGTGATTCCTTGATAACTTACATATAAAACTACAATGTAGGAGGAGGGTTAACAATCGTGTACTTCAGTCTGAGAGGAGGATAAATTAAAGATCATTGACCGACGGATATAAAAATAGGATACAGGTGTTCGCAGAGGTCATTGCCTGACGATCTGATCGGACGGACACGGGAAACGGGGAGATCGCGTTGTGGAAAACTGAACGGAGACGGCAATCAACGGGTTCGGACGCTTTGAAGTATTAGCGTAAGGGGAACCCAGGGAAACATTGTAAGGACTGAACGAAACGAGCAACTAATCACTACGGGATTTCACCGCCTTTTGATGTGCAGGATACGTCAAGAGACGAGTGTTGAGGTATGAACATCAAACAATAATGGAGGATTGGACACTCGATATAAATAGTAGAAATTGGGTTTTCTGTTTTAGTGTGTGTTCCAAAACTGGACAGAGATATCTATTAATCCCATGTGTGGAAAAGAAATTATAGTCCCGTATTGTTTAAGGCAATGGGATATTAGTGCCGATGTGCTTAGTTATTAATTTAGATTCCGGGATAATAATAGAAGATATCAGGTTCCAATTCCCACCCTGACCTATCAGAGAAGATAGACCAATACGTCTTGTGTACAGAAAAAACTTTGTTGATAAACTCAAGGCATTTCATTTGGGCGGAGATCAAATACCTCAATAAACCAAGGAAGAACATAGACAGGGTCAAATAGGGAGACGAAATAAAATATAGCCTTAACTGAACTTTGAAAGAGAAGAAAAGGATATCCAGATAACCAAAGTAACAATGAAAAAGGAAGATAATCTTGCGGAAAGCAAAGCCAAATAAAACTACATATGTTTACACTGTAGACTCATAGTGAAGAAACAATAGACAAGTCAGAACATTGCTAGTCGATAGAGACAATATGCTGGAATGTGGTGATGTGGTTTTTCCGGTGTTGGATTATTAACTTCGTGAAGCAGACTCGGGCGAAGTCATAGACTTACTGGAATATTATTACTTTACGGTGATCCAATGGTGAACAGTTTTTTCCCGTTCAATAACGGATTTACCTCCAGACTCAAGCATACGGAACATCCAGGGTGAGACCTGTCCTGTTACATGTTGATGTCCTGTGGTTTGGCCGTGTGACTGGGTGAGATGTGATACGGAGACTAGACATGCCGAGTTCATTCTTGCACCAACAATAGAATACACTAGCAGACAATACCAACTACATATACACAGTCCATCCATACACCAGACATAGTTTTATTTAATAAATATTTTATTAATTGTTGAAGGAAACTGTTGTCGGAGTATGTGATGAAGGAATAATAGAGAGAGAAAAAGGAAAAGATATTTGGAAGGGAAGACAGAAGTCAGTCAAATATCCCAAAGAAGAAGAAGTAATAAGGTGTGCTTGTTCATTCCACGTTCCTCCCGGGACGACAAGCGACAATACCGTGGGAGATGAACAGTTCACAACTGGTGCTTATGAGGCTGAGGTGAAGCCGAGGGTTCCTCTACCAGCGACTCTGCGTGCTAGAGTCTGACAGTGGCGGTTCGTCATAGTGAATCTGAAGAGACACTCTGAACCACTGGGTGCCAGTATTGTGAACATTTCGTCAGAGTGAAGTGAAGGCGACTGTCTTCAATCAGTCCAACATTCCCACAACTATCGGAAGGAGAATCGCAGTACATCCGGTGAGCCGACTGCAACGACCTGACGCTCGGACAAGGACCGCTCAAGCCCTGTGATGATCGTGCAGAGCTGACTACCCGAATCTTGGACTGCTGATATTACTGTGTCTAACTAGATTCTATACCCACTGCCTTCGTCTATTCCCGTCCCCTCCTGCAACATTGTATAAAACATTACATTGTTGAAGTTCAATTGACTTTCAAGGTGTCGAGTTTTGTCTTCGGGAGAAAGTCACTATAATAGGGAAAGTCCCTAGGTAGAGTAATTGAGTGGATGCAGAGCTCGGGGGAATGTGTGGGGGCGGCAGATCAAGTACACCCTAATAAATAAGTGTATCACCATAGCAACCACCCCCATCTATCCTGGTGCAGTGACCACAGACGGAGGCCTGACACTCAGGACGTGACAGTGACCACAGACGGAGGCCTGACACTCAGGACGTGACAGTGGCCAAAGACGGAGGCCTGACACTCAAGACGTGAAAGTGGCCAAAGACGGAGGCCTGACACTCAGGACGTGACAGTGACCAAAGACGGAGGCCTGACACTCAGGACGTGACAGTGACCACAGACGGAGGCCTGACACTCAGGGCATGACAGTGGCCAAAGACGGAGGCCTGACACTCAGGACGTGACAGTGGCCAAAGACGGAGGCCTGACACTCAGGACGTGACAGTGGCCAAAGACGGAGGCCTGACACTCAGGGCATGAAAGTGGTCAAAGACGGAGGTCTGACACTCAGGGCATGAAAGTGATCAAAGACGGAGGCCTGACACTCAGGACGTGACAGTGGCCAAAGACGGAGGCCTGACACTCAGGACGTGACAGTGGCCAAAGACGGAGGCCTGACACTCAGGACGTGACAGTGGCCAAAGACGGAGGCCTGACACTCAGGACGTGACAGTGGCCAAAGACGGAGGCCTGACACTCAGGACGTGACAGTGGCCAAAGACGGAGGCCTGACACTCAGGGCATGAAAGTGGTCAAAGACGGAGGTCTGACACTCAGGACGTGACAGTGGCCAAAGACGGAGGCCTGACACTCAGGACGTGACAGTAGCCAAAGACGGAGGCCTGACACTCAGGACGTGACAGTGGCCAAAGACGGAGGCCTGACACTCAGGACGTGACAGTGGTCAAAGACGGAGGCCTGACACTCAGGGCATGAAAGTGGCCAAAGACGGAGGCTTGACACTCAGGACGTGAAAGTGGCCAAAGACGGAGGCCTGACACTCAGGACGTGAAAGTGGCCAAAGACGGAGGCTTGACACTCAGGACGTGAAAGTGGCCAAAGACGGAGGCCTGACACTGTCACGGAAAAAACTGCAGTTTAGTGATTCCTTGATAACTTACATATTAAAATACAAGGAAGGAGAAGGGTTAACAATCGTGTACTTCATTCTGAGAGGAGGACGAATAAAAGATCATTGACGACACAGATATGAAAATAGGATACAGGTGTTCGCAGAGTCATTGCCTGACGATCGGAACGGACACGGAGAAACGGGACGATCGCGCTGGGGACACACGACCGGAGAAAACGATCAACGAGTGAAGTTGCTTTGAAGTATTCGCGTACGGGGAAACTCAGGGAACAGCGTAACAGCGAATGAAACGAGCAACTAATCACTACGTGAATTCACCGCCTTGTGATGTACAGGATACGTCAAGATGCGACTGTTGATGTATGGACATCCAACAATCACGGAAGAACGGGAGACCCAATATAAATAGTAGACACTGGGTTTTCAGTTTTAGTGTGTGTTCCAAACTGGGCTGAATGATATGTGCCTCCTGAGTGGGGAAAGAAATACACGTCCCTAAGGGTCGAAAGAATATGGGATATTAGTGTGTTATTCGCTAGTGTGTTTCGATTCCAGGAGGATAAGTGCATATATAAGGTATTAATATCTTAGTGTAATAGTAGCATAGGGATATAGGTGTTTGTTCTTAACGTGTGAAATTGCATTCGTTTATCTAGTCGTGTAAACTTTAGTGCACTCAAAATCGTATGTCCGTATGTTTTTCGGAGGCTTTTCAGTATGGCTAGAGAAGGACTCTCACATAAGAAAATTATATGAAGCAGACTCATATCACCAGATTACCTATCTTCTCCACAGGTTCAAATCCCACTATTGAAATCAGAGAAGAGATGAAGGTTACTGCACTTGAGCAAATAAAGTACCTACTTAGAACCAACAAGAACATAGACATGTTTTAATATGAAGAAGTGATAACTTAATGTCAAATACAGAACACTGTATGCTCAAACGAATATACAACTAAAACCCTTAAAAGGAAAAGACGTTAACCGGTGGCAAGCAGGGATACTTAAAACTGCATGCAATTGCACTGTGCCGAAACATTAAACATTATTCACAATAGACATGGTGTAGAACATTCATAGTAACTCTAGACAATGTTGGATAGTGGCGGTGTGTATTCAGAGGTGGATTATAATACATTACAAAACGGGAAATATATGAACTTCAGTGACTTACCAAATCGGATTATTTTCTGGTGATAAGACATTGAACAGTTGTTTTCTTCCAGACTCAAGCAGGAGGAGATCATTCAGGGTGAGATCACTCCATTTCTGTGTGTGCTGTCCTGTGTTTTGGCCGACAGAAAAGGCGAGAAGAACTACGGCACATACGAAGTCAACCGTCTTATCTTGCATTCACACTAGCAGACAATACCAACTACATATACACAGTCCATACATACACCCGACATAGTTTTTTTTATTAATAAATCTTTTATTTATCGTTGAAAGGAACTGTTGTCGGAGTATGTGTTGAGGGAATAACCGAGAGAGTGAAAGAAATAGATATATGGAAGGGAAGACAGAAGGGAGGGGTGTAGACAGAAGTCAGTCAATAATCCCAACAGATAATAAGTTTGAAGATGTGCTTGTTGATTCCACATTCCTCCCGGGAAAACAAGTGACAGACACTCAGGGCATGAAAGTGGCCAAAGACGGAGGCCTGACACTCAAGGCATGAAAGTGGCCAAAGACGGAGGCCTGACACTCAGGGCATGAAAGTGGCCAAAGACGGAGGCCTGACACTCAGGACATGACAGTGGTCAAAGATGGAGGCCTGACACTCAGGACGTGACAGTGGTCAAAGACGGAGGCCTGACACTCAGGACGTGACAGTGGTCAAAGACGGAGGCCTGACACTCAGGGCATGAAAGTGGCCAAAGACGGAGGCTTGACACTCAGGACGTGAAAGTGGCCAAAGACGGAGGCCTGACACTCAGGACGTGAAAGTGGCCAAAGACGGAGGCTTGACACTCAGGACGTGAAAGTGGCCAAAGACGGAGGCTTGACACTCAGGACGTGAAAGTGGCCAAAGTCGGAGGCCTGACACTCAGGGCATGAAAGTGGCCAAAGACGGAGGCCTGACACTCAGGGCATGAAAGTGGCCAAAGACGGAGGCCTGACTCTCAGTGCCTGTCAGTGTTGGGTACAGCTGACACTCAGTGCCTGTCAGTGCTGGGTACAGCTGACACTCAGTGCCTGTCAGTGCTGGGTACAGCTGACACTCAGTGCCTGTCAGTGGTGGTACAGCTGACACTCAGTGCCTGTCAGTGGTGGGTACAGCTGACACTCAGTGCCTGTCAGTGGTGGGTACAGCTGACACTCACTGCCTGTCAGTGCTGGGTACAGCTGACACTCAGTGCCTGTCAGTGGTGGGTACAGCTGACACTCAGTGCCTGTCAGTGGTGGGTAAGATGACACTCAGTGCCTGTCAGTGGTGGGTACAGCTGACACTCACTGCCTGTCAGTGGTGGGTACAGCTGACACTCAGTGCCTGTCAGTGCTGGGTACAGCTGACACTCAGTGCTGGGTACAGCTGACACTCAGTGCTGGGTACAGCTGACACTCAGTGCTGGGTACAGCTGACACTCAGTGCTGGGTACAGCTGACACTCAGTGCCTGTCAGTGCTTGGTACAGCTGACACCGGAAGCGGAAGTGCCAGCAAACAGCCGACAGACATGGCGGCCGTGGACTGTTGTCCTGACCAGAGACAACAACTGCAGACTTGCTGTACAGCTCGCCCAGCCTCCTTCTTGTCTGCGTCGTTGATGTCTTATTGATACGTTTATCTCGGCAGCACTGGGGTAAAAGCTACAGAACAAGGTTCTTTTCGTGTGTTGTTGATTTTTATCATTGATGTAAAATGGAACGAATTAATTGTTTACGTGAAATCTTGTCAACAACATTCAACTCAACATGAGCGTGTCTGTTGTCTCGATCGAATAATGATATTTGTACAGTGTGAAATTATCCGACAGGATAGTGAATAGTGTGTTTGAGTAGCTGACAGCACGAACAACAATAGTAGCTTGTTCGATTATAAGTGATTATAATATTAGTGACAACTGGAAAGATCGAGGGGAAGATTAGTTAGAGAGGCAGACAACGAGAACTCACTGAGTTCTCACTTTGCCAAAGTAGTTATTTGTTCACGTTCACACCATTTCATGATGCTTTCATGTAGTTATTTGTTCACGTTCACACCATTTCATGATGCTTTCATGTAGTTATTTGTGCACGTTCACACCATTTCATGATGCTTTCATGTAGTTATTTGTGCACGTTCACACCATTTCATGATGCTTTCATGTAGTTATTTGTTCACGTTCACACCATTTCATGATGCTTTCATGTAGTTATTTGTTCACGTTCACACCATTTCATGATGCTTTCATGTAGTTATTTGTGCACGTTCACACCATTTCATGATGCTTTCATGTAGTTATTTGTGCACGTTCACACCATTTCATGATGCTTTCATGTAGTTATTTGTGCACGTTCACACCATTTCATGATGCTTTCATGTAGTTATTTGTGCACGTTCACACCATTTCATGATGCTTTCATGTAGTTATTTGTGCACGTTCACACCATTTCATGATGCTTTCATGTAGTTATTTGTGCACATTCACACCATTTCATGATGCTTTCATGTAGTTATTTGTGCACGTTCACACCATTTCATGATGCTTTCATGTAGTTATTTGTGCACGTTCACACCATTTCATGATGCTTTCATGTAGTTATTTGTTCACGTTCACACCATTTCATGATGCTTTCATGTAGTTATTTGTGCACGTTCACACCATTTCATGATGCTTTCATGTAGTTATTTGTTCACGTTCACACCATTTCATGATGCTTTCATGTAGTTATTTGTTCACGTTCACACCATTTCATGATGCTTTCATGTAGTTATTTGTGCACGTTCACACCATTTCATGATGCTTTCATGTAGTTATTTGCGCATGGTGAGATCATTTCATGATGCTTTCATGTAGTTATTTGCGCACGTTCACACCATTTCATGATGCTTTCATGTAGTTATTTGTGCACGTTCACACCATTTCATGATGCTTTCATGTAGTTATTTGTGCACGTTCACACCATTTCATGATGCTTTCATGTAGTTATTTGTGCACGTTCACACCATTTCATGATGCTTTCATGTAGTTATTTGTGCACGTTCACACCATTTCATGATGCTTTCATGTAGTTATTTGTGCACGTTCACACCATTTCATGATGCTTTCATGTAGTTATTTGTGCACGTTCACACCATTTCATGATGCTTTCATGTAGTTATTTGTGCACGTTCACACCATTTCATGATGCTTTCATGTAGTTATTTGTGCACGTTCACACCATTTCATGATGCTTTCATGTAGTTATTTGTGCACGTTCACACCATTTCATGATGCTTTCATGTAGTTATTTGTGCACGTTCACACCATTTCATGATGCTTTCATGTAGTTATTTGTGCACGTTCACACCATTTCATGATGCTTTCATGTAGTTATTTGTGCACATTCACCACCATTTCATGATGCTTTCATGTAGTTATTTGTGCACGTTCACACCATTTCATGATGCTTTCATGTAGTTATTTGTGCACGTTCACACCATTTCATGATGCTTTCATGTAGTTATTTGTGCACGTTCACACCATTTCATGATGCTTTCATGTAGTTATTTGTGCACGTTCACACCATTTCATGATGCTTTCATGTAGTTATTTGTGCACGTTCACACCATTTCATGATGCTTTCATGTAGTTATTTGTGCACGTTCACACCATTTCATGATGCTTTCATGTAGTTATTTGTGCACGTTCACACCATTTCATGATGCTTTCATGTAGTTATTTGTGCACGTTCACACCATTTCATGATGCTTTCATGTAGTTATTTGTGCACGTTCACACCATTTCATGATGCTTTCATGTAGTTATTTGTGCACGTTCACACCATTTCATGATGCTTTCATGTAGTTATTTGCGCATGGTGAGATCATTTCATGATGCTTTCATGTAGTTATTTGCGCATGGTGACATCATTTTATGATGCTTTCATGTAGTTATTTGAGTGCCATTTCTTTCTTCCTGTTTTTGTTAGCGGATGTTGGCTGACCACCATAGAGTCATATTTGTGACAGTAGAATGGTGTCAGGTAGGAGTATTGCTGTCTTTGTAAGAGATTCACAGACTCGGAGACAGGCACCCTATGTTCAACACCTGAGCTGGTGTGATATTCACATAATTTGAGCATAGATCATTCTTATTGATGGAACATTGTCAGTCTGGCGCAGTAATCATCATCATGTGCCATGCCGGAAAGCGTGGGCGGTCATGTTTCGCCATCTCACTCGAGTCATGGATCAGATCAGTGTTCTTGTCTCGACCATGCCATTTGGCCAAGCCATCCAGGTATTTATTTCTCTGCCTTCCCCTTGTTCTCACAATTGATGAACGAAAGATGAGTGATTGGAAGGGCTGAATGTAAGACGGGCCTGCATGCCCAATTTGTGACTCTTTGAAAATAAAGTTTGTTCGTGCGTTTTTTTCTCTTCCCCTCGATCTTGCGAGGTGTCACCAAGTTCTCCAATTTATTTCTTCTCATAACGTGACTGTCACAATCTCTTTTGCAACAGAATGAGATTGGTCGTTGTCTAGATCCTGATGCTCCTTCTATATCACTGCAGATTGTAAGTTGGGTTAGCCCCATGTCCCACAACACAAGTCATTACTGTAGTACACATCTATTAGTCACTGAACAAGATTGCGTTTGCGCACAGAATATCCTTTTAATGATGAATGAACACGGAAACAGGCAACATATATAAATCCAGTAACAGTAATTCCAGAATATATCCTCATCACAACCTAACACTCAAATAACACTGCCTTCTCCAGACCTTCTTAATCTCAATCTACCATGACAGTTAACCAGCCACTCTCCCCGGCCCGAACTCACTCGATCCAACCCACTCTGGGTCTAGGCCTCAACTCTCTATCCAGTACCCTGACTCCACACAACACTACTCCCCAGCCCAAGCTGTCTGCCTCACAACCACACTAGCGGGCTGACGCCTCCTCGACTCCCCCCTTAACTCACTGCCTCCAACCTTCCCCATCTGTCTTCTTATTTGCCCTTTCCGGGGACCTACCACCCAGCCTCATTTTACCTCCGTCTATTATTTCTCAGGGTCGGTTAGCTTGTTTATATAGCACCACTTTCGCTTAGGTCCATCACGCCCAATGTTAATGAACCCAGGCATCTTGCAGTGACCAAAAAATTGTGACTATCTACGTCTACTTTCTCTAATCAGTTTACAAGTTTCATTTGTCTCTTGTAGGACTTGGTCATTGGTTTTTCTGTCTGTCCATGGTATTCTTTACATTTTCCTCAGAAACCAAATCTCCATGCCATCAGAGGTTTTTTCAGCCTGTTTCCTCATTGTCCACTCTTCACATCCATACAAAAGCACAGGTTCTATGTAGCAATTCAAAACTCTTTTTTTTGGTGTGGCAAATGCCATCTCTTTATTGATTAGTATGTTTTCTATCTTGCAAAAGGCTACCTTCGCCATGGCGATTCTTGTTCTAATCTCTTCAGATGTTACAACTGTTCTGAGATAATTGTACCGATTCACTTGTTTAAGAATATTCCCATTTACTTGTATATTACTTTTTGGTATTTCCTTATTCCTAGTGATGACCAAAATCTGTGTCTTCTTACAGTTTAATTCCAACCCAAGTTGTTCACTGTGTGCAACAACCGCATCTACTAAATGTTGCAGATCCTGCTCATTGTCTGCAATCAATACTGTATCATCTGCATATCTTATGTTATTCATGATTTTTCTTCCAATGATGATTCATTTCAACTGGCAATAACCATGCCTCGGTAAAACCTCATTGGCTGCGGTACCGCCACTACGCATAGCGGTTGGCCCAATGGCTAAGAACTCCGGGTTCTCATCTGGGAGACCCAGGTTCAAATCCTTGGTAAGGTGTGGTTTTTTTTTCTGTGGGGGTGGGGGGCAGAAAGAAAATCCTAACCTGCACTAGCCAGGCAGCCTTAATTCCTCAGGCAAGCATCTTTATCATGTTGATATGTTTTACTTTATCAAAAGCCTTTGTGTAGTCAATAAAGCAAGATGTAGGTCTTTGTTTACTTCTATAGAACATTCAATTATTGTTCTCAGTATATACACAGCATTTACTGTACCCTTGCCTTCTACAAATGCACATTATTCTTCTCCTATTTCAGGTTGTTATTGTCAGGTCTTAGTCAGATATGACTGAGCTACAGTATAACAGTAGACGGTACTACCTGTTTTCTGTTTGCGCCGAACGTTGGGCGGCGCTTACCAAACCCGATACCCCACATTGCGCCAACGGCTTCGGGCGGAAGAGCGCAATTGGGAGGATACAAGCCTTACCCTGGTACGAGGAAATGCAACCTAAAGACAAATGTCATGGCAGGGCAGACCAGGCCCTAAGCCTTGGTTGGCGGCTGGTCTAGGATCAAAGCTCCGACAGGCGGACAGTTAGAGCATTGCTTTGCTGATCCGGCAGCTTCTGCAGCTTGTCTTGTTCCAGATGTAGGGGTGTTACCTTTCCTCTGGAGTGAACCAGGCAGGCGGAGAGAGGGATCATGCTGCATGGGCAACACATGATCTCTATATTTTAGCCCAGGCTCTGTGCTATGGAGAGGTACTAACTCCATCCCTGGTCTTGGAATCAAAGCGAGAGGCAACTGTTACGGGTTATAAGCCCTGTCAGTTGGCGTAGACATGGGGCGCCACTCGTTGCCTCTGACGGTGGGAGACACCTACAGGTGTCACTGATCAGCTACCGCTCGCCTCAAGCTGGGCAGCCCCCGGCCAATTGGGTGCTGATCCGCCACAGCCTGCCTGCTTCAATGGGTGCTTGGGGCAAGGACAAAATCTGAATCGCAGGCTGTAAAACCAATGCACCAGGTACTAATAAAAAGAAAAATAGAAACCTCAAGCTACGGCTTGCAACCTGGAACGTGAGAACCATGTGTCCAGGATTTTCCACGACTTGACCAATATTAACGATGTGAGAAAAACGACTGTGATTGATGCTGAACTCAATCGTCTTAACATTGATATTGCTGGCTTGCAGGAGACTCGCCTCGCTGAGGAAGGGTCTCTCAGGGAAAACAATTACACCTTTTTTTTTGGAAGGGTTGAGGGCAGGCAGAAAAAAGGCAACACGGTGTGGGCTTTGCAGTGAAGAATTCGCTACTGGGAATGATTGAAATTCCAGCAGGAGGAAATGAAAGACTATTATCCCTGTGCTTGGCAACCTCTTCTGGTTTTGCCACCATTATTACTGCATATGCACCGACACTCGATTCTTCTGATGATGTGAAGGATTCGTTCTATGAGGAGTTAGACTCCGTGATCAAGGCAGTTCCAAAATCTGACTACATTTATATGCTCAGTGATTTCAATGCTCGTGTGGGCAAGGACTCGAGTTCATGGCCAGGGTGCCTTGGAAAATACAGCATCGGTCACATGAATGAAAATAAGCAAAGGCTACTGGAGCATTGCACCAGAAATGACCTATGTATTACAAACTCCTTTTTAAAAACAAAAGAGCTGCATAAGGTCACATTGAAACATCCAAGATCCGCCAATTGGCACCAGCTGGACTTCATCATCACATGGAGACAACATCTGAACCATATATCATTGACTCGAAGTTACCACAGTGCTGACTGTGATACGGATCACTCTTTGGTTGTTGCAAAGGTTGGACTGAGACCAAAGAGAATCTACACAGCTAAACACACATCTAGCCCCAGGATTAATATTATTAACACTCATGATCCTGAAAAGTGCTTTCAGTTTCAACAGCAACTTGAAGACGCTTTCACTGATACACCAGAAAATTGTACAGTAAACGAAAAGTGGGGTCAACTTAAGGAAACTCTTTATAAAACTGCCGTAGGGGTTTACGGCACTGTGGATCATAAGAGGCAGGACTGGTTTGCGGCAAACAGCCAGATACTGCAGCCCTTGATTGATAAGAAGAAGATAGCTCTCTTAAGAAACAAGGAAAGACCAACACGTAACACTCTTGAGTGAGCTAAAGCAAGCTAGGAAGGATGTGCAAAAGGCTACCAGGCAGTGTGCAAATGATTATTGGATCAAATTATGTGAGTCCATTCAAATCGCAAGTGATAAGGGAAACATCAGAAACATGTATGAAGGAATAAAGAAAGCCTGTGGTCCAGTGATCAAAAGAAGTGCACCATTGAAAACCTTGACTGGAGAAATCATCACTGATAAGAAACAGTAGATGGACAGATGGGTAGAGCACTATTTAGAGCTTTACTCAAGTGAGACCAAACTAGCGGATGATGCCCTCAACGCCATAGAGGCTCTATCAACTCTTGACCACCTGGACACACTTCCCACTATAACAGAAGTTAAGTGTGCTATAAATGAACTTGCATCTGGCAAGGCTCCAGGTAAGGATAGAGGTTATCAGGAGTGGGCAAGACACACTCACTCTACATATCCACCAGCTAATAGAGCTATGCTGGCGAGAAGGACAAGTCCCACAGGATTTCAAAGATTCCAGCATCATAACACTGTACAAAAACAAGGGCGATCGGAGCGACTGCAACAACTATAGGGGTATCTCACTTCTGTGTATTGTTGGAAAAGTATTTGCCAGAATTGTTCTGCGCAGACTTCAAGTCCTAGGAGATAAGTCTACCCCGAATCACAGTGTGGCTTTCAACAGAACAGGTCTACCATTGATATGATATTCTTATTGCGACAAATGCAAGAAAAATGCCGTGAACAGAATCAACCACTGTTTATTGCCTTCATCGACCTCACAAAGGCATTTGATTTGGTCAGTCGTGAGGGTCTGTTCAAGGCACTAAAGAAGATTGGCTGCCCACCAACTCTTCTGTCCATTGTGGAATCGTTCCACACAGGCATGAAGCGTATAATCAAGTTTGATGGTGCAACTTCTGAAGAGTTTGAAATCAAGAGTGGAGTTAAGCAAGGTTGTGTACTAACCCCCACCCTCTTTGGAATATACTTTTCACTTCTACTGAAATATGCCTTTCGTGATCAGGATGGTGGTATACACATTCACTCATGCTCAGATGGCAGCCTCTACAATATTCAGAGATTGAAGGCCAAGACCAAAATTAGGAGGATACTGATCAGAGAGTTGCTTTTTGCAAATGATGCTGCAGTTACGACCCAATCTGAAGAAGAATTGCAATGTCTACTATCTGCATTCTCCAATGCTTGTTCTGAATTTGGTTTAACAATTAGCAGAAAGAAGACACAGATTATGTCACAAGGTGCACATGGGGTATCATCAATCTTTATTGATGACGCCGAACTAGAGATGGTAGAACATTTTACATATCTAGGATCAGTGGTAAATAGCAAATTACCCCTAGATCAGGAAATCAACATCCGGATTGGTAAGGCAGCAACAACAATGAACAGGTTAAGAAAAAGTCTGGGAGAACAGGAAGCTTACTGCCAAAACAAAAGTCCTTGTCTATCAAGCCTGTGTCCTTAGTACTCTTCTTTATGGCAGTGAAACCTGGGCAACTTAACTCACACCACGAGAAACATTTAAACAGCTTTCATATGCGGTGTCTGCGAAGAATACTTGGTATTAAGTGGCAAGACAAAATCACAAATACTGAAGTATTGGAAAGATCAGGTTGTGTGACGGTTTATTCCATGCTCAGTCTTCATAGACTTAGATGGATAGGACATCTTAGGAGGATGGATGATGGTAGAATACTAAAGGACATCTTATTTGGTGAATTACAGATGGATAAGAGATCTCAGGGTCGGCCTCTACTACGATACAAAGATGTGTGTAAGCGGGACATGATTGATACAGGCATTGATATTGCACAGTGGGAGCAAGTCGCAGCTGAACATGTTGCATGGAGGGCAAAGATCAGAAATGGAATTTAAAAAAAGGATAAAATTATTGCAGATAAGTCACACACCAAGCGTGTGAGATGTAAGATGGTGCATGATGATGGAAATGACCACATGTTCACATGCACCCACTGTGAACGGACATTTACAGCACGAATTGGTCTTATCAGTCACATACGTTACAGCCATAGGTAAAAGTTATTATGCTTTTTTAAAGCACAAACTATCGTCTGTCAAGACGGCAAGATGCCTATGGAATTTCAGGTTGTGTTTTATTCCTCACTCTTTGCATGATAATTCTTAGCAGAATCTTTGTGATGTGGCTCATTATACTAATAGTTCGATGTTAATCACGTTCCAAGGCTTCTGATTTCTTTGGGATTGCAATAAATATAGAATTACATAATTCAGGAGGTATATCTCCAGTATCGTATATTGCGTTCAGCAGTCTGGTCACCTGGTCTATTCCATATTCTTCTAAGGCATTGATAATTTCTGTTGTGATGTTATCTAGACTCAGGGTCTTGCCAGTTTTCATATGGTTAAGTGTATTCTGAACGTCTATCTTAAAAATTAATGGCGCTTTATTATTACTCTGAATATCATACTGTTCTTCTCTGTTATCATCATAAAGGTCTTTCACATAATCTGACCACACATGTAAAATCTGATCTTTTTCTATTATGATTGTGCCATCTTTGGTTTTTAGGCAACTCACTGATGTGTGTGTTCTTTTGTTAGTGATGTCATTAATTCTTTTGTGCATTATTTGAGTATTCCAGGTATTGTGTTGGTTTTCAAATTCCCTGCAATTTTTTTCAAGCCATGCTTCTTTTGACTCTTTGCATAGCTTCCTAATTTTCCTGTGAATCTCTTCATATTTTCCCTTGTTATTTTTGTTATTTCTTCTTATTTTGATTAGTTTTAAGATGTCTTCCATCATCCATTTCTTACGCCCCATCAACTTTATTTTTGGGATGGTTTTTTCTGCAGCTTGGTTGACTGATTTCTTTAATATTTCCCATTGGTCGCTGACATCTTGAAATAATATTTCCATATCAGACTTCAATAAATCTGTTCTTTACCTCAACGTTAAATCTATCTTTTATCTCCTAATTCTTCAGTACCCGCAGATCTAATTTTGTTTTTCTTGGTGTATATTTGACTTTCTTTAATTTTGTGTAATAAAACTGCAGTATTGTGAAGCAACATTGAGTGAATTCCAGTGAAGCACTAGCGTATGTGGACAAAACAGTTGCTTCAATAGATGTTATATTAGTTCTGCTGTATGTAGACACATAGTGGCTTCAATAGATGTTATATTAGTTCTGCTGTATGTAGACACATAGTGGCTTCAATAGGTGTTATATTAGTTCTGCTGTATGTAGACATATAGTTGCTTCAATAGATGTTATATTAGTTCTGCTGTATGTAGACACATAGTGGCTTCAATAGATGTTATATTAGTTCTGCTGTATGTAGACATAACAGTTGCTTCAATAGATGTTATATTAGTTCTGCTGTATGTAGACATAAAGTTGCTTCAATAGATGTTATATTAGTTCTGCTGTATGTAGACATAACAGTTGCCTCCATAGATGTTATATTAGTTCTGCTGTATGTAGACATATAGTTGCTTCAATTGATGTTATATTAGTTCTGCTGTATGTAGACATATAGTTACTTCAATAGATGTTATATTAGTTCTGCTGTATGTAGACATATAGTTGCTTCAATTGATGTTATATTAGTTCTGCTTTATATAGACATATAGTTACTTCAATAGATGTTATATTAGTTCTGCTGTATGTAGACATAACAGTTGCCTCCATAGATGTTATATTAGTTCTGCTATATGTAGACATAACAGTTGCCTCCATAGATGTTATATTAGGAGACATAACAGTTGCCTCCATAGATGTTATATTAGTTCTGCTGTATGTAGACATAACAGTTGCCTCCATAGATGTTATATTAGTTTGGCTGTATGTAGACATAACAGTTGTCTCCATAGATGTTATATTAGTTCTGCTGTATGTAGACATAGTTGCTTCAATAGATGTTATATTAGTTCTGCTGTATGTAGACATAACAGTGGCTTCAATAGATGTTGTATTAGTTCGGCTGTATGTAGACATATAGTTGCTTCAATAGATGTTATATTAGTTCTGCTGTATGTAGACATATAGTTGCTTTAATAGATGTTATATTAGTTTGGCTGTATGTAGACATAACAGTTGTCTCCATAGATGTTATATTAGTTCGGCTGTATGTAGACATATAGTTGCTTCAATAGATGTTATATTAGTTCTGCTGTATGTAGACATATAGTTGTGTCAATAGATGTTATATTAGTTCTGCTGTATGTAGACATAACAGTTGCCTCCATAGATGTTATATTAGGTCTGCTGTATGTAGACATATAGTTGTTTCAATAGATGTTATATTAGTTCTGCTGTATGTAGACATATAGTTGTTTCAATAGATGTTATATTAGTTCTGCTGTATGTAGACATAACAGTTGCCTCCATAGATGTTATATTAGGTCTGCTGTATGTAGACATAACAGTTGTCTCCATAAATGTTATATTAGTTTGGCTGTATGTAGACATAACAGTTGTCTCCATAGATGTTATATTAGTTTGGCTGTATGTAGACATAATAATTGTCTCCATAGATGTTATATTAGTTCTGGGACACAGAGGTGTTTCCAAGGCACCAGGGCCGGGTTATATACTGGCCAAGACCTATTGACACGTCCTCGCCGAGCGTCCTGGGCAACAGGTCCCTTCGGGGTCCTGGCTGAAGTCAATAGGATCGCCGATTCCTCCGAAGTCGGAGAGTGTCTGCCTGTATGGCGAGGAACAACCAGTCTGCACACCAATAAGCCAGACATGGGACTACGGATACTCACGCAAACCTCAGGTCCTGTATGACATCACACTGATGTTGGACAACAGGATGCCTTCATCCGACATACAGGACTTTGCGTTGGAGCTCAAGCCAACGAACACAAGCAAGCATATTAGTTCTGCTGTATGTAGACATATAGTTGCTTCAATAGATGTTATATTAGTTCTGCTGTATGTAGACACATAGTGGCTTCAATAGATGTAATATTAGTTCTGCTGTATGTAGACATATAGTTGCTTCAATAGATGTTATATTAGTTCGGCTGTATGTAGACATATAGTTGCTTCAATAGATGTTATATTAGTTCTGCTGTATGTAGACACATAGTGGCTTCAATAGATGTTATATTAGTTCTGCTGTATGTAGACATAACAGTGGCTTCAATAGATGTTATATTAGTTCTGCTGTATGTAGACATATAGTTGCTTCAATAGATGTTATATTAGTTCTGCTGTATGTAGACATATAGTTGCTTTAATAGATGTTATATTAGTTTGGCTGTATGTAGACATATAGTTGCTTCCATAGATGTTATATTCATTGTTCATTGGCACCTTGCCGTCTTGACAGACGATAGTTTGTAAGGGATGGAGTTATTGCCTCTCCATAGCACAAAGCCTGGGCTAAAATATAGAGATCATGTGTTGCCCATGCAGCATGATCCCTCTCTCGGCCTGCCTAGTTCACTCCAGAGGAAAGGTAAAACCTCTACATCTGGAACAAGACAAGCTGCAGAAGCTGCCGGATCAGCAAAGCAATACTCTAATTGTCCGCCTACCGGAGCTTCGATCCTAGACCAGCCGCCAACCAAGGCTTAGGGCCTGGTCTGCCCTGCCATGACACTTTGTCTTTAGGTTGCATTTCCTCGCACCAGGGTAAGGCTTGTACCCTCCCAATTGCGCTCTTCCGCCCGAAGCTGTTGGCACAATGTGGGGTGTCGGGTTTGGTAAGTGCCGCCCAACGTTCGGCGCTAACAGAAAGCAGGTAGTACCGTCTACTGTTATACGGTAGCTCAGTCATATCTGACTAAGACCTGACACAAAGATGTTATATTAGTTCTGCTGTATGTAGACATAACAGTTGCCTCCATAGATGTTATATTAGTTCTGCTGTATGTAGACATAACAGTTGTCTCCATAGATGTTATATTAGTTTGGCTGTATGTAGACATAACAGTTGTCTCCATAGATGTTATATTAGTTCTGCTGTATGTAGACATAACAGTTGTCTCCATAGATGTTATATTAGTTTGGCTGTATGTAGACATAACAGTTGTCTCCATATATGTTATATTAGCTCTGCTATATGTAGACATAACAGTTGCCTCCATAGATGTTATATTAGGAGACATAACAGTTGCCTCCATAGATGTTATATTAGTTTGGCTGTATGTAGACATAACAGTTGTCTCCATAGATGTTATATTAGTTCTGCTGTATGTAGACATAACAGTTGTCTCCATAGATGTTATATTAGTTCTGCTGTATGTAGACATAACAGTTGCCTCCATAGATGTTATATTAGTTCTGCTGTATGTAGACATAACAGTTGCCTCCATAGATGTTATATTAGTTCTGCTGTATGTAGACATAACAGTTGCCTCCATAGATGTTATATTAGTTCTGCTGTATGTAGACATAACAGTTGCCTCCATAGATGTTATATTAGTTCTGCTGTATGTAGACATAACAGTTGCCTCCATAGATGTTATATTAGTTTGGCTGTATGTAGACATAACAGTTGTCTCCATAGATGTTATATTAGTTCTGCTGTATGTAGACATATAGTGGCTTCAATAGATGTTATATTAGTTCTGCTGCATGTAGACATAACAGTTGCCTTCATAGATGTTATATTAGTTCTGCTGTATGTAGACATAACAGTTGCCTCCATAGATGTTATATTAGTTCTGCTGTATGTAGACATAACAGTTGCCTCCATAGATGTTATATTAGTTCTGCTGTATGTAGACATAACAGTAGCCTCCATAGATGTTATATTAGGAGACATAACAGTTGCCTCCATAGATGTTATATTAGTTCTGCTGTATGTAGACATAACAGTTGCCTCCATAGATGTTATATTAGTTCTGCTGTATATAGACATAACAGTTGTCTCCATAGATGTTATATTAGTTCTGCTGTATGTAGACATATAGTTGCTTCAATAGATGTTATATTAGTTCTGCTGTATGTAGACATAACAGTGGCTTCAATAGATGTTGTATTAGTTCAGCTGTATGTAGACATATAGTTGCTTCAATAGATGTTATATTAGTTCTGCTGTATGTAGACATATACTGGCTTCAATAGATGTTATATTAGTTCTGCTGTATGTAGACATAACAGTTGCTTCAGTAGATGTTATATTTCTGCTGCATGTAGACATAACAGTTGCCTCCATAGATATTATATTAGTTCATCTGTATGTGGACATAACAGTTGCTTCAGTAGATGTTATATTTCTGCTGCATGTAGACATAACAGTTGCCTCCATAGATATTATATTAGTTCATCTGTATGTGGACATAACAGTTGCCTCCATAGATATTATATTTCTGCTGCATGTAGACATAACAGTTGCCTCCATAGATGTTATATTAGTTCATCTGTATGTGGACATAACAGTTGCTTCAGTAGATGTTATATTTCTGCTGTATGTAGACAGTGTTGTCATGTTTTGTGGAGCTCACTGTTTAGTTTGAATCAGTTGAGGTTTATTGATTGACTTTGGGCTCCAGTAGCCATAGTTTTAAATGGAGCTTTTTAAGTACACATCTCTTGTACTGTTAGTATTACTCCTAAATATGTCCGGGCAGCTTGCCTGGCATCCTAGAACATCTGTGTATTCATTCTTCACAAGGCCTGCCCTCCTCCTTAAGTCAGGAGTCATGTTACTGACATTTGTAGCAGTCAACTTCAGCGGTTAGTTTCTTCTTCTTCTTCTTTCATTCGCTAGCGGTCAGCTAAGCCAAGTCCAGTTGTGACTGTTACCTGTGCTGGTGCTGTGTTCCTGAATGTCTGTCCTGTGGTTTGTCAGATGATCTCCACACTTGCCTTCACCTTGCTCTATACATTCCTCCATATTTATTATTTCTTCTATTTTTTTAAAACTCGCCATGTTGCAGACTGTCCTGTGTTTTTGTTATGGGTGAAGGCGCCTCACCACAATGTCCTGTGTTTTTGTTATCAGATGAAGGCTTCTCACCACAGTGTCCTGTGGTTTTGTTAGCTGATGTAGGTTTTTCACCACAATGTCCTATGGTTTTGTTTGCTGATGAAGGTTTTTAACCACAATCTTATGTGTTTTGTGTTCTTGTCAAACTGGATTTGTACACTTTGTACTTTGTTTGTTCTACCGAAACAGTATCATACTTCTGGGAGCAGTCTCCACGACTTTCATGTGACCTCATTCATTGTGTGTGTGCATTTGTAAATTGTGTTTGTATGCATTTGTAAATTGTGTTTGTATGCAGTTTATAAATTGTGTTTGTATGCATTTGTAAATTGTGTTTGTATCCATTTGTAAATTGTGTTTGTATGCAGTTTGTAAAGTGTGTTTTTATGTAGTTAGTAACTGACATTGTTCAAATCTATATTTCTTTATTTCAATTTTGATTGTTCTTGTTACTCCTGTTTCAGACATCCCATTTCAGCTGTTTTCAATGTTTTATGTCAACAGAGAGAACCTGTAAACAACACACACACAATGATGGCAGCTTAGAGTGTAGCCTGCGGACAGATGTATCAGCATGAAGCAACACAGGCCCACACTTTCTTCGTCTCCTCCGGTCTCTGATGTTGAAAATTTTAAAAGGAAAATGCTGCCTAGAAGATTGAAGGTGAATGCACACAATACCAAGAGAAAAAAACTGGTATCAGTGGACCAGAATGATGTGGACAATTTCAAGCTCAAATTTAATCCTTCTAGATACGGACACACAGTGTGGGAGAACGGCTTGGCTCAGCCCAGCTCAGGGTTGGTCAGATCAAACAGAGACCAGACTGACAAACCGGGCAGGAAAACTAAGAAATCTGGGCAAAGAGACAAGCGGTTCCTGTGTGATGTGTGTTCAGCCATGTTCAAGACATCTACCAATCTTAAAGAACACAGCAGAATCCACTCGGACGTCAAGGAGTACAAGTGTCCGCACTGTGAGTATGCTTGTCACCGCGAGAGGAACCTGAAGACCCACATTCTGACACACAACGACAAGAAACCCATCCAGTGCCCTCGCTGTCAGTACACCTGCATACACAACTTTCAGCTCAAGGCACATCTGCTGCTCCATGAGACTGACACCCCATTCCGCTGCACCTTGTGTCCAGCTACGTATAAAAAGGAAGCTGGCTTGAAAGTGCACATACTGTCTCATTCCAACGTGCACAAATTCCAGTGCACCGACTGCAAGTATGTCAGCAACAGATATGCAGATTTCCGTCGTCACCTGTTTATCCACTCCAAGAACAAACCCATCAAATGCCCTTACTGCAGTTATTCTTGTATCCGCCAGTCTCGCCTCCGAGCCCACGTGCTGGTCCACAGGGGCAAGGTCATTGCTGGTGAGAAGGAAGCCTTCCTGTCCAGCCTGGACAAGGACATCCTGCGCTGTGATTCTTGCGACTATGTCTGCACTGTGCCATCTCGTTTGAAGAAACACCAACAGTCGCACATACGTCTGCACTCCTACACTTGCAACATTTGTCAGTTCACCTGCGATGGGGTATCTGCCCTCCAAGATCACAAACTCAGTCACAAAACTGAGGATGTTTCTACATCCTCTCAGCTGGGTGTAGCCACTAGTTTGTCTTCTATGTCCTCTCAGCTGGGTGTAGCCACTGGTGTGTCTTCTATGTCCTCTCAGCTGGGTGTAGCCACTGGTGTGTCTTCTATGTCCTCTCAGCTGGGTGTAGCCAATATTTTATCTTCTGTCTCCTCTCAGCTGGGTGTATCCACTAGTTTATCTTCTGTGTCCTCTCAGCTGGGCGTAGCCAATAGTTTATCTTCTGTGTCCTCTCAGCTGGGTGTAGCCACTAGTTTATCTTGTGTGTCCTCTCAGCAGGGCACCAATGTGTCTTCTGTGTCCTCTCAGCTGGGCGTAGCCACTAGTTTATCTTGTGTGTCCTCTCAGCAGGGCACCAATGTGTCTTCTGTGTCCTCTCAGCTGGGCGTAGCCTCTAGTTTATCTTCTGTGTCCTCTCAGCTGGGTGTAGCCACCAGCATGTCTTGTATTTCCTCTAAGCTGGGTGTAGCCACCAATTTTTCTGCTTTGCATCAGGTGAATGATGCTGCCACATTGTCTTGTGTCGATGACAAAGTTCTGGTAACAACTGGTGATCAGAACATGCTCTTGGATGTACAGGCTCAGATATTTTCACCAACTGACAGCCATTCGCAGATATTTTCACCAACCGAAAATCATCCACAGATATTTCACTCCTCGGAACAGCCAACTATTATATTTACAACTGTCAGCCAAGCGGAGGATTTAGCAGCAACTCAGAATGAAGGACTTCTTGTTTGCTCCAACATTCATCACTGGGATGGGGAAGTCATTGACTGGCGGCAGCAGTGTGCTGTCCAGGACTTGGCCAGCTTCACACTAGATCACGTGACACTGGATCACGTGACACTGGATCATGTGACACTTGATCATGTGACACTTCAGCCCACTCAGAGCTGCCTGGTGGCGGTGGTCAGTGAGGACAGCCGGCAGGACGCTGATGTCCTGCAGTCATTTGATATTATCAAGGAAGAAATTGAGCTGCCCATGGAACTTGCTGCGTCTACTGACAGAGCAGAAGAGACAGATGTATCCAAGCGTGAAAGTGCTGACAGAGCAGAAGAGACAGATGTATCTAAGCATGAAAGCACTGGCAGAGCAGAAGAGACAGATGTACCCAAGCGTGAAAGCCATCACTTGCCAGAAGACCAGGTCCAGCAGCCCAGGCATCACTCCACTGCCAAGATGTTCCACTGTGACCGCTGTCCTTTCTCCTGTGATTACAAGTCCACTTTCAAAAAACACACCAGGAAACATGCCCTGGTGAAAAACTACAAGTGTGCCCATTGTGAGTACATGTGCGACGAGCTGTCCCGCATGAAGAAACATTTGCTGGTTCACACAGACCAGAAGGCATTTCAGTGTGAGCTGTGCGAGTACTCGTGCAAGAGTAAGGGTACGCTGCATCAGCACATGCGGACACACACCAGTGCAGAGAGCAGTGTGTACCAGTGTACACAGTGTGAGTACGTGTGTAAAAGTGCTGCAGGCTTCAAGTCTCACCTGGCCAAACACCTGGGACAGAACCCCTACCAGTGCAGTTTGTGCCAGGTGTCCTGCAGGTCAGCGTACCTCCTGAAGAAACATCAGTTCAGCCATGGACAGAAGCCCATCCAGTGCCAGTTCTGCACGTACAGCTGCGTCCAGCAGCAGCAGATGAGCATCCACTTGTTGCAGCACACGTACGAGTTCCCATTCTGCTGCTCAATCTGTAACGCCAAGTACAAGAAGGAGGATAGTCTGAGGATCCACGTCATGTCCAGGCACGACCAGAAGCACCGCTTTAACTGCAGCATGTGTAACTACGCTGGCAATCGGGCTGCAGACTTCCGGGAGCACCTGCTGACCCACTCGGAGCAGAAGCCCTACCAGTGTCCACAGTGTGCCTACTCCTGCATACGAGCTGTCCAGCTGAAGAAACACCTGCTGACCCACGACAAGGACAGAACCAGCAAGTCTGTGTCCAAGGTGGCCAACAAGAAGAAGTACCGCTGTGTGTTCTGTGAGTTCACGTGCACCCGCATGCTCCGCTTGCGGGCTCACTTGTCCAAGGTCCACCTGGACCTGCAGGATAATGTCATCTTTAGTATAGACTTGTCCCAGCTGGAGAGGTCAGAGGTGACAGACAAGTAGCATAGCGAGAGGTCAGAGGTGACAGAAAAGTAGCAGAGAGAACGAACGAATGAACAATCTTTATTTTCAAAGGGTTAAGAATTGGGCATTAAGAAGTATAGAGAGGTCAGAGGTGACATGTAGCAGAGAGAGTTCAGAGGTGACATGTAGCAGAGAGAGTTCAGAGGTGACATGTAGCAGAGAGAGTTCAGAGGTGACATGTAGCAGAGAGAGTTCAGAGGTGACATATGTAGCAGAGAGAGTTCAGAGGTGACATATGTAGCAGAAAGAGTTCAGAGGTGACATGTAGCAGAAAGAGTTCAGAGGTGACTGATATATAGCAGAGAGGTCAGAGGTGACACAAATAACATAAGAGAGGTCAGAGGTGACACAAATAGCTTAGTGAGAGGTCAAAGATGACAAAGAGCATAGAGAGAGGTCAGAGGTGACATGTAGCAGAGAGATCAGATGTGACATAAATAGCATAAAGAGCTGTCAAAGATGACATAAATAGCATAGAGAGAGGTCAAAGGTGACATATAGCAGAGAGGTCAGAGGTGACATAAATAGCATATAGAGGTCAGAGGTGACAGATACCACACAGGTCATGCGACACTTGGGATGGTTGGTTAACTGAGCACTCCAGGCAGCCCAGTAGTCACACAGTGTGTCCAGAGGGTATGGAATCGAGAGAGCGCCTGCACGTCTGCTGCCATTCCGCATAACTGAGATCATGCAAGTTCATGTCACCTAGGCCAGGGGGTTGATCTGGGACTCATGGCGTTACCACCAGCCTACTCATGGTGATGCTGTGTGTTTTACGTGGTGGGGTAGGGGAAGTAATGCACAGCATCATTTTTCTCAGGAGCTGTTTATTCAAAACGCATGAAATGTATACACAATATACACGGATATGTCATGTAAACATCAGTATTATTCAACATAATCCCCATCAACTTGTACGGCCTTATACCTGCACGAAACAAATGCATGTATTCATTGCCTGTACCAGATTTTGTCTTGATCATGCAGCCATTTCTTTGCTGCATGAATCACTTCTCCATCATCTTCAAACCTTGTCCCATGGAGTGCATCTTTAAGTGGACCAAATAGATGACAATCAGAGGGCAGCAAATCAGGACTATTGGATGGATGGGGTAGTACAGTCCAACTCAATTTGGTGATTGCTTCCCGTGTTGTCAGACTTGTGTGAGGGCGCGCATTGTCGTGAAGGAGAAGCAGGTCTGCTGGGTTCTTGTGCGGCTGAACTCGTTGATTGAGTTTTTTTAATGTCTTAAAGTACGTTTGCGAATTGATTGTCTCTCCTCTTGGCATAAAATCCACAAGAATCACACCTTCAGTGTCCCAAAAGACAGTGATCATGACCTTTCCAGCTGAAGGAGTTGTCTTGAATGTCTTTCTTCATGGTGATTGCGGATGATGCCACTCCATTGACTGTCTTTTTGTCTCAGGTTCTAAATGATGTGCTCAGGTTTTGTCACCTGTAACCATCTTAGCCAAAAAGTTCTCTTCATCAGCATTGAACGCTCCAACAATTCAGAAGAAATTGCTTTGCTTTGCAACTGGTGGTAATTTGTGAGACATCAAGAAACCCATCTTGTGCAAACCTGAGAATTTGTATAACTGTATTTGCATTACCATTGCTGACTGACAACTGTAAGGACAACTGTTGAGTAGTGATTCACCTGTCAGTAAAAATAATGCCCTCAGTGCATTGTCACATGTCTATGTTGATGGCTGTGACAGGATGGCTGTGACAGGATGGCTGATGAAGCAGCTCTGTGCCTCCACTGCCTGATTATTTGATTCTCTGAACCCAGCACTGACTGTACTCCTATTGACAGCAAAACTTCCATACTCATCACATAGACATTTGTGAATGTTCACAACAGCTCCCTTCTCTGAAATGAGAAATTCTATCACAATTTGCTGCTTACAGTGCAAGTTGCCAACATGCTCCATTTCAAGTCCAGGGCAGCCATATTATTTGGCCGGTTGGTTTGCAGTTTTGTGCACACAATCTGCACATTAATACCTGAGAAAAACGATGTGGTGTATTACCTTCTGAATGCCCCTCATAGAATTAACTATTCTCTTTCGTGCGTGAAAGTTTGCCAGCTGGCTATTTCAGCGAGCTGTGGTGAGCACAGTGTCTGGGGACACTAACTCATACTTGTCTGACCCAACCCCCAGTGAGATCCACTTGTCTTATAGCCACATGGGGTGTGACAGGTCCCCCTGGAGATACACAGACCTGGTACAGGAAGGTTCCCCTAGAGCTACTCAGACCTCGGGTGTGACAGGTCCCATTAGAAATACACAGACCTCGGGTGTGACAGGTCCCCCTAGAGATACACAGACCTCGGGTGTGACACGTCCCTCTAGAGATACACAGACCTTGGGTGTGACAGGGTCTCCTCATAGAGAACACAGACCTGTGTTGTGACAGGTCCTTCTGATAGAGATACACAGACCTTGGGTGTGATACGTTCCCCTAGAGATACACAGACCTTGGGTGTGACACGTCCCCCTAGAGATACACAGACCTTGGGTGTGACACGTTCCCCTAGAGATACACAGACCTTGGGTGTGACACATCCCCCTAGAGATACACAGACCTTGGGTGTGACACATCCCCCTAGAGATACACAGACCTTGGGTGTGACACGTCCCCCTAGAGATACAGACCTTGGGTGTGACACGCCCCCCTAGAGATACACAGACCTTGGGTGTGACACGTTCCCCCAGAGATACACAGACCTTGGGTGTGACACGTCCCCCTAGAGATACACAGACCTTGGGTGTGATACGTTCCCCTAGAGATACACAGACCTTGGGTGTGACACGTTCCCCTAGAGATACACAGACCTTGGGTGTGACACATCCCCCTAGAGATACACAGACCGTGGGTATGACACGTCCCTCTAGAGATACACAGACCTTGGGTGTGACACGTCCCTCTAGAGATACAGACCTTGGGTGTGACACGTCCCCCTAAAGATACACAGACCTTGGGTGTGACATGTCCCCCTAGAGATACACAGACCTTGGTTGTGACACATCCCCCTAGAGATACACAGACCTTGGGTGTGACACGTCCCCCTAGAGATACACAGACCTCGGGTGTGACACGTTCCCCTAGAGATACACAGACCTTGGGTGTGACACATCCCCCTAGAGATACACAGACCTTGGGTGTGACATGTCCCTCTAGAGATACACAGACCTTGGGTGTGACACATCCCTCTAGAGATACACAGACCTTGGGTGTGACATGTCCCCCTAGAGATACACAGACCTTGGGTGTGACACGTCCCTCTAGAGATACACAGACCTTGGGTGTGACACGTCCCTCTAGAGATACACAGACCTTGGGTGTGACATGTCCCCCTAGAGATACACAGACCTTGGGTGTGACACGTCCCTCTAGAGATACACAGACCTTGGGTGTGACAGGGTCTCCTCATAGAGATCACAGACCTGTGTTGTGACACGTCCTTCTGATAGAGATACACAGACCTGGAGTAGGACAACAGTCTGTGTCATTAAGTTACTGGCTGTGGCAGTGAGTGAACTATGCAGAGTCCTCATTGAAAGAGATACACAGACCTGGAGTAGGAAAACAGTCTGTGTCATTAAGTGACTGGCTGTGGCAGTGAGTGAACTATGCAGAGTTCTCATTGATACTGCCCTGACATTTTATTCTTCACTCATTTGTTTGCATATATTGATGATGATATATCAGTAATGTGTGAGTAGAGATGGATGTTGACCATTTTATTCTTCACTCATTTGTTTGCATATATTGATGATGATATATCAGTAATGTGGGAGTAGAGATGGATGTTGACCATTTTATTCTTCACTCATTTGTTTGCATATATTGATGATGATATACCAGTAATGTGTGAGTAGAGATGGATGTTGGAACATCAACATATATATAATTTTTCATCTTCACCAGTTTATGGTTAAGTTGATATTGTAAACTTGTAACACCATTATAATGTGATTAAGACAATTATTGTAAATAAACGATAAAAGTTGAAGTCTTATTCTGTGACTCTTGGTAGGACAGTGGAGGAAGTGAACGTAGAACATTAATAGTCAACAGTCAGTATACTGAATGATTCTGAAGTACAGTCCTGGTATAGTCAACTACCTGAGGAGGCCTGTCCTAATGTAACTGTCTGGGTCCTGGTATGGTCAACTACCTGAGGCCTGTCCTAATGTAACTGTCTGGGTCCTGGTATAGTCAACTACTTGAGGAGGCCTGTCCTAATGTAACTGTCTGGGTCCTGATATAGTCAACTACCTGAGGCCTGTCCTAATGTAACTGTCTGGGTCCTGGTATAGTCAACTACTTGAGGAGGCCTGTCCTAATGTAACTGTCTGGGTCCTGGTATAGTCAACTACCTGAGGCATGTCCTAATGTAACTGTCTGGGTCCTGGTATAGTCAACTATCTGAGGCCTGTCCTAATGTAACTGTCTGGGTCCTGGTATAGTCAACTACCTGAGGCATGTCCTAATGTAACTGTCTGGGTCCTGATATAGTCAACTATCTGAGGCCTGTCCTAGTGTAACTGTCTGGGTCCTGGTATAGTCAACTATCTGAGGCCTGTCCTAATGTAACTGTCTGGGTCCTGGTATAGTCAACTACCTGAGGCATGTCCTAATGTAACTGTCTGGGTCCTGGTATAGTCAACTACCTGAGGCCTGTCCTAATGTAACTGTCTGGGTCCTGGTATAGTCAACTACCTGAGGCCTGTCCTAATGTAACTGTCTGGGTCCTGGTATAGTCAACTATCTGAGGCCTGTCCTAATGTAACTGTCTGGGTCCTGGTATAGTAAACTATCTGAGGCCTGTCCTAATGTAACTGTCTGGGTCCTGGTATAGTCAACTACCTGAGGCCTGTCCTAATGTAACTGTCTGGGTCCTGGTATAGTCAACTATCTGAGGCCTGTCCTAATGTAACTGTCTGGGTCCTGGTATAGTCAACTACCTGAGGCCTGTCCTAATGTAACTGTCTGGGTCCTAGTATAGTCAACTACTTGAGGAGGCCTGTCCTAATGTAACTGTCTGGGTCCTGGTATAGTCATCTATCTGAGGCCTGTCCTAATGTAACTGTCTGGGTCCTGGTATAGTCAACTATTTGAGGCCTGTCCTAATGTAACTGTCTGGGTCCTGGTATAGTCAACTATCTGAGGCATGTCCTAATGTAACTGTCTGGGTCCTGATATAGTCAACTACTTGAGGAGGCCTGTCCTAATGTAACTGTCTGGGTCCTGATATAGTCAACTACCTGAGGCATGTCCTAATGTAACTGTCTAGGTCCTGGTATAGTCAACTACCTCAGGCCTGTCCTAATGTAACTGTCTGGGTCCTGGTATAGTCAACTATCTGAGGCCTGTCCTAATGTAACTGTCTGGGTCCTGGTATAGTCAACTACCTGAGGCCTGTCCTAATGTAACTGTCTGGGTCCTAGTATAGTCAACTACTTGAGGAGGCCTGTCCTAATGTAACTGTCTGGGTCCTGGTATAGTCATCTATCTGAGGCCTGTCCTAATGTAACTGTCTGGGTCTTGGTATAGTCAACTACCTGAGGCCTGTCCTAATGTAACTGTCTGGGTCCTGGTATAGTCAACTATCTGAGGCCTGTCCTAATGTAACTGTCTGGGTCCTGGTATAGTCAACTATCTGAGGCATGTCCTAATGTAACTGTCTGGGTCCTGATATAGTCAACTACTTGAGGAGGCCTGTCCTAATGTAACTGTCTGGGTCCTGGTATAGTCAACTATCTGAGGCATGTCCTAATGTAACTGTCTAGGTCCTGGTATAGTCAACTACCTCAGGCCTGTCCTAATGTAACTGTCTGGGTCCTGGTATAGTCAACTATCTGAGGCCTGTCCTAATGTAACTGTCTGGGTCCTAGTATAGTCAACTATCTGAGGCATGTCCTAATGTAACTGTCTAGGTCCTGGTATAGTCAGCTACCAGAGACATGTCCTAATGTAACTGTCTAGGTCCTGGTATAGTCAACTACCTGAGGCCTGTCCTAATGTAACTGTCTGGGTCCTGGTATAGTCAACTATCTGAGGCATGTCCTAATGTAACTGTCTAGGTCCTGGTATAGTCAACTACCTGAGGCATGTCCTAATGTAACTGTCTGGGTCCTGATATAGTCAACTATCTGAGGCCTGTCCTAATGTAACTGTCTGGGTCCTGATATAGTCAACTATCTGAGGCCTGTCCTAATGTAACTGTCTGGGTCCTGATATAGTCAACTATCTGAGGCCTGTCCTAATGTAACTGTCTGGGTCCTGATATAGTCAACTATCTGAGGCCTGTCCTAATGTAACTGTCTGGGTCCTGATATAGTCAACTATCTGAGGCCTGTCCTAATGTAACTGTCTGGGTCCTGATATAGTCAACTATCTGAGGCCTGTCCTAATGTAACTGTCTGGGTCCTGATATAGTCAACTATCTGAGGCCTGTCCTAATGTAACTGTCTGGGTCCTGGTATAGTCAACTATCTGAGGCCTGTCCTAATGTAAATGTCTGGGTCCTGGTATAGTCAACTATCTGAGGCCTGTCCTAATGTAACTGTCTGGGTCCTGGTATAGTCAACTATCTGAGGCCTGTCCTAATGTAACTGTCTGGGTCCTGATATAGTCAACTATCTGAGGCCTGTCCTAATGTAAATGTCTGGGTCCTGATATAGTCAACTATCTGAGGCATGTCGTAATGTAACTGTCTGGGTCCTGATATAGTCAACTACCTGAGGCCTGTCCTAATGTAACTGTCTGGGTCCTGGTATAGTCAACTACTTGAGGAGGCCTGTCCTAATGTAACTGTCTGGGTCCTGGTATAGTCAACTACTTGAGGAGGCCTGTCCTAATGTAACTGTCTGGGTCCTGGTATAGTCAACTACCTGAGGCCTGTCCTAATGTAACTGTCTGGGTCCTGGTATAGTCAACTATCTGAGGCATGTCCTAATGTAACTGTCTGGGTCCTGGTATAGTCAACTATCTGAGGCATGTCCTAATGTAACTGTCTAGGTCCTGGTATAGTCAGCTACCAGAGACATGTCCTAATGTAACTGTCTGGGTCCTGGTATAGTCAACTACCTGAGGCCTGTCCTAATGTAACTGTCTGGGTCCTGGTATAGTCAACTACTTGAGGAGGCCTGTCCTAATGTAACTGTCTGGGTCCTGGTATAGTCAACTACCTCAGGCCTGTCCTAATGTAACTGTCTGGGTCCTGGTATAGTCAACTACCTGAGGCATGTCCTAATGTAACTGTCTGGGTCCTGGTATAGTCAACTACTTGAGGAGGCCTGTCCTAATGTAACTGTCTGGGTCCTGGTATAGTCAACTACCTGAGGCATGTCCTAATGTAACTGTCTGGGTCCTGGTATAGTCAACTACCTGAGGCATGTCCTAATGTAACTGTCTAGGTCCTGGTATAGTCAACTACCTCAGGCCTGTCCTAATGTAACTGTCTGGGTCCTGGTATAGTCAACTACCTGAGGCATGTCCTAATGTAACTGTCTAGGTCCTGGTATAGTCAACTACCTGAGGCATGTCCTAATGTAACTGTCTGGGTCCTGGTATAGTCAACTACTTGAGGAGGCCTGTCCTAATGTAACTGTCTGGGTCCTGGTATAGTCAACTACCTGAGGCCTGTCCTAATGTAACTGTCTGGGTCCTGGTATAGTCAACTATCTGAGGCATGTCCTAATGTAACTGTCTGGGTCCTGATATAGTCAACTATCTGAGGCCTGTCCTAATGTAACTGTCTGGGTCCTGGTATAGTCAACTACCTGAGGCATGTCCTAATGTAACTGTCTGGGTCCTGGTATAGTCAACTATCTGAGGAGGCATGTCCTAATGTAACTGTCTGGGTCCTGGTATAGTCAACTACCTGAGGCATGTCCTAATGTAACTGTCTGGGTCCTGGTATAGTCAACTACCTCAGGCCTGTCCTAATGTAACTGTCTGGGTCCTGATATAGTCAACTATCTGAGGCCTGTCCTAATGTAACTGTCTGGGTCCTGGTATAGTCAACTATCTGAGGCATGTCGTAATGTAACTGTCTGGGTCCTCGTTGATAACATCAAAATGGAACCCGCCAGCATCCGGACACTGCCAAATTACTCGGGTCAAATTGGACTCACTGTGATATAGGGATGGTTCAGCCCAATAAATTGGGTTATATCAATAAACAACATTACTACTGATGACATGGCCACAACCCCAAGTTGGGTCGTGGCATGCTGGGCTGGCCTCGCCAACCACTCTGTCCTCACCAACCACTCTGACCTCACCAACCACTCTATCCTCACCAACCACTCTGTCCTCACCAACCACTCTGTCCTCACCAACCACTCTGTCCTCACCAACCACTCTGTCCTCGCCAACCACTCTGTCCTCGCCAACCACTCTGTCCTCGCCAACCACTCTGTCCTCGCCAACCACTCTGTCCTCGCCAACCACTCTGTCCTCGCCAACCACTCTGTCCTCACCAACCACTCTGTCCTCACCAACCACTCTGTCCTCACCAACCACTCTGTCCTCACCAACCACTCTGTCCTCACCAACCACTCTGTCCTCACCAACCACTCTGTCCTCACCAACCACTCTGTCCTCACCAACCACTCTGTCCTCACCAACCACTCTGTCCTCACCAACCACTCTGTCCTCACCAACCACCCTGTCCTCACCAACCACCCTGTCCTCACCAACCACCCTGTCCTCACCAACCACCCTGTCCTCACCAACCACCCTGTCCTCACCAACCACCCTGTCCTCACCAACCACCCTGTCCTCACCAACCACCCTGTCCTCACCAACCACCCTGTCCTCACCAACCACCCTGTCCTCACCAACCACCCTGTCCTCACCAACCACCCTGTCCTCACCAACCACCCTGTCCTCACCAACCACCCTGTCCTCACCAACCACCCTGTCCTCACCAACCACCCTGTCCTCACCAACCACCCTGTCCTCACCAACCACCCTGTCCTCACCAACCACTCTGTCCTCACCAACCACTCTGTCCTCACCAACCACTCTGTCCTCACCAACCACTCTGTCCTCACCAACCACCCTGTCCTCACCAACCACCCTGTCCTCACCAACCACCCTGTCCTCACCAACCACCCTGTCCTCACCAACCACCCTGTCCTCACCAACCACCCTGTCCTCACCAACCACCCTGTCCTCACCAACCACCCTGTCCTCACCAACCACTCTGTCCTCACCAACCACTCTGTCCTCACCAACCACCCTGTCCTCACCAACCACCCTGTCCTCACCAACCACTCTGTCCTCACCAACCACCCTGTCCTCACCAACCACCCTGTCCTCACCAACCACCCTGTCCTCACCAACCACCCTGTCCTCACCAACCACCCTGTCCTCACCAACCACTCTGTCCTCACCAACCACTCTGTCCTCACCAACCACTCTATCCTCACCAACCACTCTGCTGTGATGCCGGCCTGTCCTCACCAACCACTCTGTCCTCACCAACCACTCTGTCCTCACCAACCACTCTGTCCTCACCAACCACTCTGTCCTCACCAACCACTCTGATGTGAGACGTCACCTGCGACATGCCGGCCTGTCCTCACCAACCACTCTGTCCTCACCAACCACTCTGTCCTCACCAACCACTCTATCCTGACCAACCACTCTATCCTGACCAACCACTCTATCCTCACCAACCACTCTATCCTCACCAACCACTCTGCTGTGAGATGTCACCTGCGACATGCCGGCCTGTCCTCACCAACCACTCTGTCCTCACCAACCACTCTATCCTAACCAACCACTCTATCCTCACCAACCACTCTGTCCTCACCAACCACTCTGTCCTCACCAACCACTCTATCCTCACCAACCACTCTGCTGTGAGATGTCACCTGCAACATGCCGGCCTGTCCTCACCAACCACTCTGTCCTCACCAACCACTCTATCCTCACCAACCACTCTGCTGTGAGATGTCACCTGCGACATGCCGGCCTGTCCTCACCAACCACTCTGTCCTCACCAACCACTCTGTCCTCACCAACCACTCTGCTGTGAGATGTCACCTGCGACATGCCGGCCTGTCCTCACCAACCACTCTGTCCTCACCAACCACTCTGTCCTCACCAACCACTCTGTCCTCACCAACCACTCTATCCTCACCAACCACTCTATCCTCACCAACCACTCTATCCTCACCAACCACTCTGTCCTCACCAACCACTCTATCCTCACCAACCACTCTATCCTCACCAACCACTCTGTCCTCACCAACCACTCTGTCCTCACCAACCACTCTGTCCTCACCAACCACTCTGTCCTCACCAACCACTCTATCCTCACCAACCACTCTGCTGTGAGATGTCACCTGCGACATGCCGGCCTGTCCTCACCAACCACTCTGTCCTCACCAACCACTCTGTCCTCACCAACCACTCTGTCCTCACCAACCACTCTGTCCTCACCAACCACTCTGTCCTCACCAACCACTCTGTCCTCACCAACCACTCTATCCTCACCAACCACTCTGCTGTGAGATGTCACCTGCGACATGCCGGCCTGTCCTCACCAACCACTCTGTCCTCACCAACCACTCTGTCCTCACCAACCACTCTATCCTCACCAACCACTCTGCTGTGAGATGTCCCCTGCGACATGCCGGCCTGTCCTCACCAACCACTCTGTCCTCACCAACCACTCTATCCTCACCAACCACTCTGCTGTGAGATGTCACCTGCGACATGCCGGCCTGTCCTCACCAACCACTCTGTCCTCACCAACCACTCTGTCCTCACCAACCACTCTGTCCTCACCAACCACTCTATCCTCACCAACCACTCTATCCTCACCAACCACTCTATCCTCACCAACCACTCTGTCCTCACCAACCACTCTGTCCTCACCAACCACTCTGTCCTCACCAACCACTCTATCCTCACCAACCACTCTGTCCTCACCAACCACTCTGTCCTCACCAACCACTCTATCCTCACCAACCACTCTGCTGTGAGATGTCACCTGCAACATGCCGGCCTGTCCTCACCAACCACTCTGTCCTCACCAACCACTCTGTCCTCACCAACCACTCTATTCTCACCAACCACTCTATCCTCACCAACCACTCTATCCTCACCAACCACTCTATCCTCACCAACCACTCTATCCTCACCAACCACTCTATCCTCACCAACCACTCTGTCCTCACCAACCACTCTGTCCTCACCAACCACTCTGCTGTGAGATGTCACCTGCGACATGCCGGCCTGTCCTCACCAACCACTCTGTCCTCACCAACCACTTTGTCCTCACCAACCACTCTGTCCTCACCAACCACTCTGTCCTCACCAACCACTCTGTCCTCACCAACCACTCTGTCCTCACCAACCACTCTGTCCTCACCAACCACTCTGATGTGAGATGTCACCTGCGACATGCCGGCCTGTCCTCACCAACCACTCTGTCCTCACCAATCACTCTGTCCTCACCAACCACTCTATCCTCACCAACCACTCTACCTCACCAACCACTCTATCATCACCAACCACTCTATCCTCACCAACCACTCTATCCTCACCAACCACTCTGTCCTCACCAACCACTCTATCCTCACCAACCACTCTATCCTCACCAACCACTCTATCCTCACCAACCACTCTATCATCACACACCACTCTGTCCTCACCAACCACTCTGTCCTCACCAACCACTCTATCCTCACCAACCACTCTGCTGTGAGATGTCACCTGCGACATGCCGGCCTGTCCTCACCAACCACTCTGTCCTCACCAACCACTCTGTCCTCACCAACCACTCTGTCCTCACCAACCACTCTATCCTCACCAACCACTCTGCTGTGAGATGTCCCCTGCGACATGCCGGCCTGTCCTCACCAACCACTCTGTCCTCACCAACCACTCTATCCTCACCAACCACTCTGCTGTGAGATGTCACCTGCGACATGCCGGCCTGTCCTCACCAACCACTCTGTCCTCACCAACCACTCTGTCCTCACCAACCACTCTGTCCTCACCAACCACTCTATCCTCACCAACCACTCTATCCTCACCAACCACTCTATCCTCACCAACCACTCTATCCTCACCAACCACTCTGTCCTCACCAACCACTCTATCCTCACCAACCACTCTGTCCTCACCAACCACTCTGTCCTCACCAACCACTCTATCCTCACCAACCACTCTGCTGTGAGATGTCACCTGCAACATGCCGGCCTGTCCTCACCAACCACTCTGTCCTCACCAACCACTCTGTCCTCACCAACCACTCTATTCTCACCAACCACTCTATCCTCACCAACCACTCTATCCTCACCAACCACTCTATCCTCACCAACCACTCTATCCTCACCAACCACTCTATCCTCACCAACCACTCTGTCCTCACCAACCACTCTGTCCTCACCAACCACTCTGCTGTGAGATGTCACCTGCGACATGCCGGCCTGTCCTCACCAACCACTCTGTCCTCACCAACCACTTTGTCCTCACCAACCACTCTGTCCTCACCAACCACTCTGTCCTCACCAACCACTCTGTCCTCACCAACCACTCTGTCCTCACCAACCACTCTGTCCTCACCAACCACTCTGATGTGAGATGTCACCTGCGACATGCCGGCCTGTCCTCACCAACCACTCTGTCCTCACCAACCACTCTGATGTGAGATGTCACCTGCGACATGCCGGCCTGTCCTCACCAACCACTCTGCTGTCACACCATCAGTGACAGTACATGTGATAACACTGCCAGCAGTCAGGCACACACAACGTATACGCATAGACAAGTACCCTGCCCTCTTCTTGTATATGATGAAAGAGGAAGAATTTATGAAATTTTAAAGAGATTTTGAAAAAACATTCAAAGATTAAAATTATACTCATGTTATAAGATTATAGTCTGCACAAACATTGACAATAAAATGACAGATAGAACTTCATTATACACACATGTGATTCATTGACAACTAAATGGCAGACAGAACTTCGTTATATGCATGTGATTCATTGACAACAAAATGGCAGATAGAACTTCATTGTATACACGTGATTCATTGACAACAAAATGGCAGACAGAACTTTGTTATATACACGTGATTCATTGACAACAAAATGGCAGACAGAACTTCGTTATATGCACGTGATTCATTGACAACAAAATGGCAGACAGAACTTTGTTATATACACGTGATTCATTGACAACAAAATGGCAGACAGAACTTTGTTATATACACGTGATTCATTGACAACAAAATGGCAGACAGAACTTCGTTATATGCACGTGATTCATTGACAACAAAATGGCAGACAGAACTTGGTTATATAGACTGGCGATGAATCCATAAAGGATAGCTCTGGACAATTATATTGTGTACATATAAAGGCTGGATGCATATTTATAGATCATATCTGCACACACTAGCTTTGTGGATTGGTGCACAGTGAGACTCTTCATAATTGTATATAGCGATACATTAGTGAGGTGGATATTATACTGCACGGTTGGGCAAGGGTTCAATGCTCAGGCTTGACACCTGTCAAGAGAGGAAGGGATTGGCCACCTCTGTCTGCGTGCACTCAGGCCCAAACACATGTGATGTCGCTGCCAAGAGAGGAATGGATTGTCCACCTCTGTCTGTGTGCACTCAGGCCCAAACACATGTGATGTCAAGAGAGGAAGGGATTGGCCACCTCTGTCTGTGTGCACTCAGGCCCAAACACATGTGATGTCAAGAGAGGAAGGGATTGGCCACCTCTGTCTGTGTGCACTCAGGCCCAAACACATGTGATGTCAAGAGAGGAAGGTATTGTCCACCTCTGTCTGTGTGCACTCAGGCCCAAACACATGTGATGGCTCTATCACATCACAGACCTATGGTGGGAAAGTGCTTGGGGACAAGGTATATGTTATAAAAGTAAAATGTCCTTTACAGGATGCTGCCATCAACCCCAGCATGAAGTTGGTTATTTAGGCAATTTTATATCAATGTTTATGTACTCTAGCTGTGCTGTCCTACTGTCTGTCCTCTAGCTGTGCTGTCCTACTGTCTGTGTCCTCTAGCTGTGCTGTCCTACCATCTGTGTCCTCTAGCTGTGCTGTCCTATAGCTGTGCTGTCCTATAGCTGTGCTGTCCTATCTGTGTCCTATAGCTGTGCTGTCCTACTGTCTGTCCTATAGCTGTGCTGTCCTATCATCTGTGTCCTATAGCTGTGCTGTCCTACTGTCTGTCCTATAGCTGTGCTGTCCTACTGTCTGTGTCCTCTAGCTATGCTGTCCGTCTGTCCTCTAGCTGTGCTGTCCTATCATCTGTGTCCTATAGCTGTGCTGTCCTACTGTTGGTATCCTCTATCTGTGCTTTCCTACTGTCTATGTTCTTTAGCTGTGCTGTCCTACTGTCTGTGTCCTCTAGCTGTGCTGTCCTATCATCTGTGTCCTATAGCTGTGCTGTCCTACTGTCTGTCCTATAGTTGTGCTGTCCTACTGTTGGTGTCCTCTATCTGTGCTTTCCTACTGTCTGTGTTCTTTAGCTGTGCTGTCCTACTGTCTGTGTCCTCTAGCTATGCTGCCCTACTGTCTGTGTCCTCTAGCTGTTCTGTCCCACTGTCTGTGTCCTCTAGCTGTGCTGACTTACTGTTTGTGTCCTCTTGCTGTGCTGCCCTACTGTCTGTGTCCTCTAGCTGTGATGTCCTACTGTCTGTGAGTCCCTCGGATGTGTTCCTGTCTCCATTAGACTCCAAAGGTCCTGAATCTATGACACTATCCTTGACCTCCTCAGTCTCCTCCTTGGCTGTCAGGTCATGCTGGTATTGTTGTAGTGCCTGTGTCAAGGTCAGGTCAAAGTTCAGGTTGTCCCTGCCTGTGTCACCAGGCTGGCAGGTGAAGGTAACAAGCCTGTCTGAACTCAGCTCAGAGTTAACAGTTCTCAAACTGGAGACCTTATGCAAGTCCGACATACTGCCATGTTTCTGAGCGGCTTGAGAATCTTGATTGCTAGGTTTCACCTCACGTCTGTCACTGTGGGTGTGACTGTGGCTGTAGCTGTGAGTGGTGGGGAGCTGTGACTTCCACTCATAGTCAGTGCCTGACAATGAAGCAACCGGGGCTCTGCCAGATGTTTCCTGGAGGCCCAGGCTTGCCAGCAGTTCTCTCACCACAGCCCGCAGGCGAGTCTGGAAGAGAATATTGTCAGAGCTGAACAGTTGACAATAAATGCATGAGTGCTCAATAAACACATGTCTAACTGTCACAGAATGAGAGACAACAATAAACACATGTCCAGCTGTCACATAATGAGACACAACAATAAACACATGTCCAGCTGTCACAGAATGACACACAACAATAAACTCATGTCCAGCTGTCACAGAATGACACACAACAATAAACTCATGTCCAGCTGTCACAGAATGACACACAACAATAAACTCATGTCTAACTGTCACAGAATGAGACACAACAATAAACACATGTCTAACTGTCACAGAATGACACACAACAATAAACACATGTCCAGCTGTCACAGAATGACACACAACAATAAACACATGTCCAGCTGTCACAGAATGACACACAACAATAAACACATGTCTAACTGTCACAGAATGATACACAACAATAAACACATGTCTAGCTGTCACAGAATGAGACACAACAATAAACACATGTCTAACTGACACAGAATGAGACACAACAATAAACACATGTCTAACTGTCACAGAATGACACACAACAATAATCACATGTCCAGCTGTCACAGAATGAGACACAACAATAAACACATGTCTAACTGTCACAGAATGACACACAACAATAAAAACATGTCTAACTGTCACATAATGACACACAACAATAAACACATGTCTAACTGTTACAGAATGAAACACAACAATAAACACATGTCCAGCTGTCACAGAATGACACACAACAATAAACACATGTCCAACTGTCACAGAATGAGACACAACAATAAACACATGTCCATCTGTCAAACACAACAATAAACACATGTCTAGCTGTCAAACACAACAATAAACACATGTCCAACTGTCACATAATGAGACACAACAATAAACTCATGTCTAACTGTCACAGAATGACACACAACAATAAACACATGTCTAACTGTCACAGAATGACACAACAATAAACACATGTCTAACTGTCACAGAATGAGACACAACAATAAACACATGTCTAACTGTCACAGAATGAGACACAACAATAAACTCATGTCTAACTGTCACAGAATGACACACAACAATAAACACATGTCTAACTGTCACATAATGAGACACAACAATAAACACATGTCTAACAGTCACAGAATGACACACAACAATAAACACATGTCTAACTGTCACAGAATGAGACACAACAATAAACACATGTCTAACTGTCACAGAATGACACAACAATAAACACATGTCTAACTGTCACAGAATGACACAACAATAAACACATGTCTAACTGTCACAGAATGATACACAACAATAAACACATGTCTGTCACAGAATGACACACAACAATAAACTCATGTCCAGCTGTCACAGAATGAGACACAACAATAAACACATGTCTAACTGTCACAGAATGACACAACAATAAACACATGTCTAACTGTCACAGAATGAGACACAACAATAAACTCATGTCTAACTGTCACAGAATGAGACACAACAATAAACACATGTCTGTCACAGAATGACACACAACAATAAACACATGTCTAACTGTCACAGAATGACACACAACAATAAACACATGTCTAACTGTCACAGAATGACTGTCATTTACTGCCAATATAGTACCTTGCGGTGTATGGCAGAGGGGTCTTTGAGCCTGGGGAATAAAGGCCGCCTGGCTAGTGCAGTCGCCGCGAACTGTGCAGGTTAGGGATTTTCTTTTTGCCCCCGACAGAAAAAAATCCCACACCTTACCGGGGATTCTTCTTCTTCTTTTCGTTCATTCGGAGTGTTTTTTCAGATGTGATTGCGGTGTGTCTGTTATGCGCCCTTGGGCCGAAACCCGTAGGCCAACACATCGACTTTAGCGTGCATTTTTGACCAGGTAGCATTCCTGGGAGACTCTCACTTTTGTGGCGCCATCTGCAACCATGCTGGAAAAGGTGGAACGGTCGAAGACAACGGTCATCCCTCAAAGGAAGGCAGGGACAGTCCATAGCATTTTCCGCCATCCAAGGTTGCTTCCATAGTTGCAGGGCCGACATATAACGCCCTGGATCTGGGCTCACCGAGGGAGATCGTCACGTCCTGCTCATGGCTGCTTTAAATCCTCACTTCAATATATTGGTCATTTCGTTTCCCCGGGTCATTCCCGCACAAACCAGACAGGTTTGCAGACGGCATCCACTCAGCGAGTTTTCGGACATGTGCTTGTCGTTGCGCCCATCAGAGCTTTTCCAGGCTCAACAGACATTCGGAAAACTACCCAGTCAGAGCTGTTCCGAACAAGAGCGGCATTCGGAAACTAGGTAGTCAGAGCTGTTCCTAGCACGAGAGACATTCGGACGAGACATTTCACTCGGACGTAATTGCGTAGTGTCAATTTTTAGTTTGCCACCCGTAGGACGACACTTCCGACATCCAGCGGGCATTTTTTAATGAGGTTAGCCATCCTCTGGTTTCGAGGCACGTTGGACTGTTGTGATGTCGCTAACATCTCAGCTGGTCAAGATAGAACGATGAACGACATCGTGGTCGGCCCTCAAGGGAAGGCAGGGGCAGACCATGAGCATTCCCTCGCTATCCAAGGAGGCTTCCATAATTGCAGAGCCGGCACATATTGCTCTGTGACTGGGCTCACCCGAGGAGTTGCCACGTCCTGCTCATGGCTGCTTTAGTTCCTCACTTCCATGTGTTGGGCAACTCGTTTGCCACTGATCGCTCAAGCACACACCAGGGACGGTCAGACTGCAAGCGACACCCACCCTTTTGACTTCGGACCACGCAATAGATCGCTCGCCGTGCGTTCCATTTTGCGTCATTGAGACGTTCTTCCACTTTTGTCTACACTCTCTATGAGTTAGATACAGTTTTCGCAGCCACTTTCTTCGACTGGGGCACTTTTTGACTTTTTGTACTCGCTCACGAGGTAGGCTACTTGTGCTGCCGGATCAGCACCTTACCTTCGTGCAGCGGTGAACGAGAAACGGCCTGGCCTCTCATCCGGGAATCTCTCATATCCCCCAGCTGAGAGCCTTCGAACTTCTATCAGACCTGAGCATGTAGCTTGCTCAGTATCACGCCTTTATTTTTCGAGAGGTGGCTATCGGCCCGGCTCTCAGGTCCGAGGGTTTGTGGCTTAGAGGCGTTCAGCCACAGCCCTCGACAGGGAGCCTTTAGTGTTTTGTCCGGACCAAGAACTTCTGCCTTCTTGCGCCTGATTTAAATTTTGGACTGCTATCCTCAGTCTCACCTGCAGAGCAGCAGGTTGTGTCTCTCTTAGTCTGGTCCCTATCCCAAATGCTGTCCGATATGTAGTTTTTCACCCATCGGCAAGCACATGGGGTCGATGGGACACGCAAGCTCCCCCACCACGGCAAGGTGGAGACACATCGGGGGAGTTACCGGGGATTGAACCCGGGTCCCCGGGAAGGTTAACCCGGTCAACAAATGCCCGCAGAAGTCGGATGTGTCGGCCTAACGGCGCAAGAACGCAGCTCTGCTGTAAACAGGCACAACGCAATCACATCCGAAAAAAAAACTCCGGATGAACGAAGAAGAAGAAGAAGAAGAACCCGGGTCTCCCGAATGAGAGTCCGGCATTCTAACCACTCACTCGGCCAGCTGCTCCTCACAGAATGACACACAACAATAAACACATGTCTAACTGTCACAGAATGACACACAACAATAAACACATGTCTAACTGTCACAGAATGACACACAACAATAAACACATGTCCAGCTGTCACAGAATGACACACAACAATAAACACATGTCTAACTGTCACAGAATGACACACAACAATAAACACATGTCCAGCTGTCACAGAATGAGACACAACAATAAACACATGTCTAACTGTCACAGAATGAGACACAACAATAAACACATGTCTAACTGTCACAGAATGACACACAACAATAAACACATGTCTAACTGTCACAGAATGAGACACAACAATAAACACATGTCCAGCTGTCACAGAATGACACACAACAATAAACACATGTCTAACTGTCACAGAATGAGACACAACAATAAACACATGTCCAGCTGTCACAGAATGACACACAACAATAAACACATGTCTAACTGTCACAGAATGACACACAACAATAAACACATGTCCAGCTGTCACAGAATGACACACAACAATAAACACATGTCTAACTGTCACAGAATGACACACAACAATAAACACATGTCCAGCTGTCACAGAATGAGACACAACAATAAACTCATGTCTAACTGTCACAGAATGACACACAACAATAAACACATGTCTAACTGTCACAGAATGAGACACAACAATAAACACATGTCTAACTGTCACAGAATGACACACAACAATAAACACATGTCTAACTGTCACAGAATGACACACAACAATAAACACATGTCTAACTGTCACAGAATGATACACAACAATAAACACATGTCTAACTGTCACAGAATGACACACAACAATAAACACATGTCTAACTGTCACAGAATGAGACACAACAATAAACACATGTCTAACTGTCACAGAATGACACACAACAATAAACACATGTCTAACTGTCAAAGAATGACACACAACAATAAACACATGTCTAGCTGTCAAACACAACAATAAACACATGTCCAACTGTCACATAATGAGACACAACAATAAACTCATGTCTAACTGTCACAGAATGACACACAACAATAAACACATGTCCAACTGTCACATAATGAGACACAACAATAAACACATGTCTAACTGTCACAGAATGACACAACAATAAACACATGTCTAACTGTCACAGAATGTTACACAACAATAAACACATGTCTAGCTGTCACAGAATGAGACACAACAATAAACTCATGTCTAACTGTCACAGAATGACACACAACAATAAACACATGTCTAACTGTCACAGAATGACACACAACAATAAACACATGTCCAGCTGTCACAGAATGAGACACAACAATAAACACATGTCTAACTGTCACAGAATGAGAGACAACAATAAACACATGTCTAACTGTCACAGAATGACACACAACAATAAACACATGTCCAGCTGTCACAGAATGAGACACAACAATAAACACATGTCTAACTGACACAGAATGATACACAACAATAAACACATGTCTAACTGTCACAGAATGACACACAACAATAAACACATGTCTAACTGTCACAGAATGATACACAACAATAAACACATGTCTAGCTGTCACAGAATGAGACACAACAATAAACACATGTCTAACTGACACAGAATGAGACACAACAATAAACACATGTCTAACTGTCACAGAATTACACACAACAATAATCACATGTCCAGCTGTCACAGAATGAGACACAACAATAAACACATGTCTAACTGTCACAGAATGACACACAACAATAAAAACATGTCTAACTGTCACATAATGACACACAACAATAAACACATGTCTAACTGTTACAGAATGAAACACAACAATAAACACATGTCCAGCTGTCACAGAATGACACACAACAATAAACACATGTCCAACTGTCACAGAATGAGACACAACAATAAACACATGTCCATCTGTCAAACACAACAATAAACACATGTCTAGCTGTCAAACACAACAATAAACACATGTCCAACTGTCACATAATGAGACACAACAATAAACTCATGTCTAACTGTCACAGAATGACACACAACAATAAACACATGTCTAACTGTCACAGAATGACACAACAATAAACACATGTCTAACTGTCACAGAATGAGACACAACAATAAACACATGTCTAACTGTCACAGAATGAGACACAACAATAAACTCATGTCTAACTGTCACAGAATGACACACAACAATAAACACATGTCTAACTGTCACATAATGAGACACAACAATAAACACATGTCTAACAGTCACATAATGACACACAACAATAAACACATGTCTAACTGTCACAGAATGAGACACAACAATAAACACATGTCTAACTGTCACAGAATGAGAGACAACAATAAACACATGTCTAACTGTCACAGAATGAGACACAACAATAAACACATGTCTAGCTGTCACAGAATGAGACACAACAATAAACACATGTCTAGCTGTCACAGAATGACACACAACAATAAACACATGTCCAGCTGTCACAGAATGACACACAACAATAAACACATGTCTAGCTGTCACATAATGACACACAACAATAAACACATGTCCAGCTGTCACAGAATGAGACACAACAATAAACACATGTCTAACTGTCACAGAATGAGACACAACAATAAACACATGTCCAGCTGTCACAGAATGACACACAACAATAAACACATGTCTAACTGTCACAGAATGACACAACAATAAACACATGTCTAACTGTCACAGAATGAGACACAACAATAAACACATGTCTAACTGTCACAGAATGACACAACAATAAACACATGTCTAACTGTCACAGAATGACACAACAATAAACACATGTCTAACTGTCACAGAATGACACACAACAATAAGCTCATGTCCAGCTGTCACATAATGAGACACAACAATAAACACATGTCTAGCTGTCACAGAATGACACACAACAATAAACACATGTCTAGCTGTCACAGAATGACACACAACAATAAACACATGTCTAGCTGTCACAGAATGACACACAACAATAAACACATGTCTAGCTGTCACAGAATGACACACAACAATAAACACATGTCTAGCTGTCACAGAATGACACACAACAATAAACACATGTCTAGCTGTCACAGAATGACACACAACAATAAACACATGTCCAGCTGTCACATAATGACACACAACAATAAACACATGTCTAACTGTCACAAAATGAGACACAACAATAAACTCATGTCCAGCTGTCACAGAATCAACACAGTCCCCTGGTTCCTGACAAGAACATGTTTATACAACTGTTGTGATGACTGTGTGATGACTGATAGTGATGACTGCTAGTGATTACTGTGTGATGACTGCTAGTGATGACTGATAGTGATGACTGTGTGATGACTGATATTCATGACTGTGATGACTGATAGTGATGACTGTGTGATGACTGATAGTGGTGACTGATGGTGATAGTGATGACTGATGGTGATGACTGGGTGATGACTGTGTGATGAATGATAGTTATGACTAATAGTGATGACTGTGTGATGACTGATAATGATGGATAGTGATGACTGATAATGATGACTGTGTATTGACTGATAGTGATGATTGTGTGATGACTGTGTGATGACTGATAGCAATGACTGTGATGAATGATAGCGATGACTGCGGGTTGACTGATAGTGATAACTGTGTAATGACTGTGTTATGACTGATAGTGATGACTGTGTAATGACTGTGTTATGACTGATAGTAAAGACTGATGACTGATAGTGATGTCTGTGTAATGACTGATAGTGATGACTGATAGTGATGACTGTGTTATGACTGATAGTGATGACTGATAGTGATGATTTGTGATGACTGATAGTGATGACTGTGTGATCACTGTGTGATGACTGATAGTAATGACTGTGCGATGACTAATAGTGATGACCGTTTGATGACTGATAGTGATGACTGACAGTGATGACTGTTTGATGACTGATAGTGATGACTGACAGTGATGACTGTTTGATGACTGATAGTGATGACTGTGTGATGACTGACAGTGATGACTGTTTGATGACTGATAGTGATGACAGTGTGATGCCTGTTTGATGACTGATAGTGATGTTTGTGTGATACTAATAGTAATGACTGATAGTGATGACTGTTTGATGACTTTGTGATGACTGATAGTGATGACTGTGTGATGACTGTGTGATGACTGATAGTGATGATGGTGTAATGACTGATAGTGATGACTGATAGTGATGATGGTGTAATGACTGATAGTGATGATGGTGTAATGACTGATAGTGATGACTGTAATGACTGATAGTGATGACTGACAGTGATGACTGTGTGATGACTGATAGTGATGACTGATAGTGATGAAAGTGTGATGACTGATAGTGATGATGATGGTGTAATGACTGATAGTGATGATGATGGTGTAATGACTGATAGTGATGACTGAGTGATGATGATGGTGTAATGACTGATAGTGATGACTGATAGTGATGACTGATAGTGATGATGGTGTAATGACTGATATTGATGACTGTGTAATGACTGATAGTGATGACTGTGTGATGACTGATGGTGTAATGACTGATAGTGATGGCTGATTGTGATGACTGATAGTGATGATGGTGTAATAACTGATATTGATGACTATGTGATGACTGATGGTGATGACTGATAGTGATGAAAGTGTGATGACTGATAGTGATGAATGATAGTGATGACTGTGATGACTGATGGTGATGACTGATATTGATGATGGTGTAATGACTGATAGTGATGATGGTGTAATGACTGATAGTGATGACTGTGTGATGACTGATAGTGATGACTGATAGTGATGACAGTTTGATGACTGTGTGATGACTGATAGTGATGACTGTTTGATGACTGATAGTGATGATTGTGTGATGACTGATAGTGATTACTAATAGTGATGACTGTGTGATGACTGATAGTGATGATGACTGTTTGATGACTGTGATGACTGATAGTGATTACTAATAGTGATGACAGTGTGATGACTGATAGTGATGACTGATGGTGATGACTGATAGTGATGATGGTGTAATGAATGATAGTGATGATTGTGTGATGACTTATAGTGATTACTGATAGTGATGACTGTGTGATGAATAATAGTCATGATTGTGTGATGACTGATAGTGATGACTGAGTGATGATTGATAGTGATTACTGATAATAATAACCATGTGATGACTGACAGTGATGACTGCTAATGATGACTGATAGTGATGATTGATAGCTGAGAATAACAACTTATGCAGGAGGTTAGATCTACACCTTCAGTTTGCCAAATCTACACATGACAAAAACACCAACGGACCACAACAACAACAACAACAGCAACATGTCATGATGGCACTGTCACATGCCTGTGGTACTCACCAGGTCTAGTTCGTGTTTCCGTCTCTCCACATGGTTCTCACAGACTCTCACTACCACACTGAAACCACAATACCATCCACACAGTGTTCAACAGGTAATACTAGGTCAGTGTTCAAGGTAATACTAGGTCAGTGTTCAACAGATAATACTAGGGTAGTGTTCAACAGGTAATACTAGGTCAGTGTTCAACAGGTAATACTAGGTCAGTGTTCAACAGATAATACTAGGTCAGTGTTCAACAGATAATACTAGGTCAGTGTACAACAGATAATACTAGGTCAGTGTTCAACAGGTAATACTAGGTCAGTGTTCAACAGATAATACTAGGTCAGTGTACAACAGATAATACTAGGTCAGTGTTCAACAGATAATACTAGGTCAGTGTTCAACAGATAATACTAGGTCAGTGTACAACAGATAATACTAGGTCAGTGTTCAACAGGTAATACTAGGTCAGTGTACAACAGATAATACTAGGTCAGTGTTCAACAGATAATACTAGGTCAGTGTTCAACAGATAATACTAGGTCAGTGTTCAACAGATAATACTAGGTCAGTGTACAACAGATAATACTAGGTCAGTGTTCAACAGATAATACTAGGTCAGTGTACAACAGATAATACTAGGGTAGTGTTCAACAGATAATACTAGGGTAGTGTTCAACAGGTAATACTAGGGTAGTGTTCAACAGATAATACTAGGTCAGTGTACAACAGATAATACTAGGGTAGTGTTCAACAGGTAATACTAGGTCAGTGTTCAACAGATAATACTAGGTCAATGTTCAACAGATAATACTAGGTCAGTGTACAACAGATAATACTAGGTCAGTGTACAACAGGTAATACTAGGGTAGTGTACAACAGGTAATACTAGGTCAATGTTCAACAGGTAATACTAGGTCAATGTTCAACAGGTAATACTAGGTCAGTGTACAACAGGTAATACTAGGGTAGTGTACAACAGGTAATACTAGGTCAATGTTCAACAGGTAATACTAGGTCAATGTTCAACAGGTAATACTAGGTTAGTGTTCAACAGGTAATACTAGGTCAGTGTTCAACAGGTAATACTAGGTCAGTGTACAACAGGTAATACTAGGTCAATGTTCAACAGGTAATACTAGGGTAGTGTTCAACAGGTAATACTAGGGTAGTGTTCAACAGATAATACTAGGTCAGTGTACAACAGGTAATACTAGGGTAGTGTACAACAGGTAATACTAGGTCAATGTTCAACAGGTAATACTAGGTCAATGTTCAACAGGTAATACTAGGTCAGTGTACAACAGGTAATACTAGGGTAGTGTACAACAGATAATACTAGGTCAGTGTTCAACAGGTAATACTAGGTCAATGTTCAACAGGTAATACTAGGTCAGTGTTCAACAGGTAATACTAGGGTAGTGTTCAACAGGTAATACTAGGGTAGTGTTCAACAGATAATACTAGGTCAGTGTACAACAGGTAATACTAGGTCAATGTTCAACAGGTAATACTAGGTCAATGTTCAACAGGTAATACTAGGGTAGTGTTCAACAGGTAATACTAGGTCAATGTTCAACAGGTAATACTAGGGTAGTGTTCAACAGGTAATACTAGGTCAGTGTTCAACAGGTAATACTAGGGTAGTGTTCAACAGGTAATACTAGGTCAGTGTTCAACAGGTAATACTAGGTCAGTGTTCAACAGGTAATACTAGGTCAGTATTCAACAGGTAATACTAGGTCAATGTTCAACAGGTAATACTAGGTTAGTGTTCAACAGGTAATACTAGGTTAGTGTTCAACAGGTAATACTAGGTTAGTGTTCAACAGATAATACTAGGTCAGTGTTCAACAGGTAATACTAGGTTAGTGTTCAACAGGTAATACTAGGTTAGTGTTCAACAGGTAATACTAGGTCAGTGTACAACAGGTAATACTAGGGTAGTGTACAACAGGTAATACTAGGTTAATGTTCAACAGGTAATACTAGGTTAGTGTTCAACAGGTAATACTAGGTTAGTGTTCAACAGGTAATACTAGATCAGTGTTCAACAGGTAATACTAGGTTAGTGTTCAACAGATAATACTAGGTCAGTGTTCAACAGGTAATACTAGGTTAGTGTTCAACAGGTAATACTAGGTTAGTGTTCAACAGGTAATACTAGGTCAGTGTACAACAGGTAATACTAGGGTAGTGTACAACAGGTAATACTAGGTTAATGTTCAACAGGTAATACTAGGTTAGTGTTCAACAGGTAATACTAGGTTAGTGTTCAACAGGTAATACTAGATCAGTGTTCAACAGGTAATACTAGGTCAGTGTTGTGCTAGAGTTATGTTCTAGAATTATATGTTAGAGGTATGTGTTAGAGTTATATGTTAGAGGTATGTGTTAGAGTTATGTGCTAGAATTATATGTTAGCGTTATGTGCCTGAGGAATATTCTAGAATTATGTGATAGAGTACGTGTTTGAGTTATGTGCTAGAGTTATGTTCAAGAGTTATGTGCTAGAGGTTTGCGCTAGAGTTATGTGTTATAACTATGTGATAGAGTTATGTGTTAGAATTATGTGCAGCAGTTATGTGCTAGAGTTATGTGCATGAGGAATATGCTGGAATTATGTGTTAGAATTATGTACTGGAGTTAAGTGCTACAGTGATGTACTAGAGTTATATGCTAGAGCAGTGGTTCTCAACCTTTTTTGGCCCGTGCCCCCTTTCACCATATTTTCAGAACGTCATTACCCCCTTTCGTATTTCCTACCTAATAATCCCGCCCCCATCCCTACACAGTATACGTAATAAGATGGAAGCTAAATTTAATAGCACATGCTAAAACAAGTCAAGACATCCACATTAAACAATATTTGTGGGTCTACTTACTTCATAAATTGAATTTTAGAAGGGTGAGACATACAGAACCGTACAGTATGAAGGGAAAAACAATATCAAATAATCAGTTCTTGTATTAACGTGATCTTGTAATAATCTTAACCCCCCCCCCCCCCCCCGAAACCCTAACCACCCCTGGGGGGGGGGGAATTCCCCACCGGTTGAGAACCACTGTGCTAGAGTTATGTGTTAAAGTTATGTAATATAGTTATATTTTAGAGTTATGTGCTACAGTTGTGTGCTACAGTAATGTGTTAAAGTTATATGCTAGAATTATGTGCTTGGATTATGTGCTAAAGTTATATGCTAAAGTTATGTGCTAGAGTTATGTGCTAAAATTATGTGCTACAGTCATGTGTTAGAGTTATATGCTAGAATTATGTGCTAGAGTTATGTGCTAGAATTATGTGCTAGAATGATTCACCATCACTCTTGGCAGTCTCCATGGCCAAGTGGTCAAGCCGTCTGCCCAGTGCTCCAAAGGTTGTGGGTTTGATTCCTATGCTACATCTTTCAGTTCAGGAGTGCATTTTTCGCTTAGACTCCTGGTCATCGCTGGAGCTATGGATGTCATGCTTTGTGCAATGCTTTCGGTGGGCCGCCCTGCTGAAAGAGACCGAGCCATATGGGATAAAACTCAGGGCAATGAAGTCGATCCTCTCGACTTTTAAGACTTTTTTTAAGACCATCACTCTACCATGCAGATGCCAAATCTTATCAAATGATTACATGAAGTTTGTTATTGTAGTTCTAAAAGTATAGATGCAGTAATACCTGTCTGAACAAATGCCCCGAGAGAGGACATCACCTGTGACCTCCTTGGCAAACATCAAGTATTTGTCCTCCTCGTCCCTGCAATCAGACAACATACACACATGTATCACCCTCAAGTATTTGTCCTCCTCGTCCCTGCAATCAGACAACATACACACACATGTATTACCCTCAAGTATTTGTTCTCCTCGTCCCTGCAATCAGACAACATACACACACATGTATCACCATCAAACATCTGACTGACTGGCATGGGCCACCATGCTTCCCCATATGTCCTGACTGACTGGCATGGGCCACCATGCTTCCCCATATGTCCTGAAGAGATAAAGGGAATACTTCTCTTAAGGCTAAATGGTCTGTAGCTGGAGGCACTGGGACTGTCTTTCCCTGATTTCAGGAAAGGAATCATGATTGCTTCTCTCCAGGCTTGTGGAACACTGCTTAAGGTCCAGCAGTTATTGAAGATCTGCAACAGCTTTGCTTTGGCCTCTGTTCCCAGGTTCCTGATCATTTCATTGGAGATACCATCAGCTCCTGGTGATTTTCTCATTTTCAGTTTTGATATGGCTAGCTCCAGTTCGCTGATTGTGATGGGTGCCTCCAGTGTCTCATGTACTATTTCCTTCTGTCCTTTATGTTGCCACTTCTCTTGAATCTGTTGTTGTTTCTCTAGACTAATTTTGATATTGTTATCTTGTGCGAATGAGTCTGCAAAATGGTCAGCGGCTTGCTTTCCTGTTAAGATGTTTCCGTCTTTATGTAGTGCAATCTTTGAGTTTCTCCCTGTGCCATCATTGTTAAGTTGTTTTATTAGCTTCCAAACTTCCTTGTGTCTCTTTCAAATTTCAGTGACTCTGTTTTCTCCTGCCAGCTTTTCCATCTTGCCTGCAGCTTGGCCCTTTGAAATTTGGCTTTTGTGTGCTGGTATTTACTGTTGTGCTCTTGGCTGGGTGTGGCCTCTGCATGATTTCTACACACTTCCACATCATTATGCAACTGTTCCAGTTCACTACTCCAGTAGGGTTTATATTGTTTACGGGCTCCTCTTGGTACTGTTTCTCGTGCTGCCTGTAGTATGCATTTCCCAAACTCTTCAACTACTTTATTTATGTCTTTCTCAGTGTTCAGGTTTCTAACCAGTATGCTGGTGCGATTCTTGTACATTGCCCAGTCTGCTTTCTTGTAGTTCCACCTAGAGAGGGTGTTGCTTTCACTTACAAGCTGATTTTCTATGGTTAGAAAGACTGGCCGATGATCACTACCTCCAAGCTGTTTCCCAATAATTTGTATGATATTCCACTCCAGGTCTGGTGAGTGAAAAGCCAGGTCAGGTGTAGTTGTAGTGTGCCATGATCTCTAGTAGAAGGTATGTGGGTCAGACGGATTGTTAATCAAGATGAATCTATTTTTGTCCTGCCAGTATTTATGTGTATGTGGGTGGGAAGATGTGTGTGGGTGGGCGATGTGTGGGTGGGGGATGTGTGGTTGAGGAAGATAACTGGTCAACCACAGGAGGTATGGAGAAGAGAGAAGATAACTGGTCAACCACAGGAGGAATGGAGAAGAGAGAAGATAACTGGTCAACCACAGGAGGAATGGAGAAGAGAGAAGATAACTGGTCAACCACAGGAGGCATGGAGAAGAGAGAAGATAACCAGTCAACCACAGGAGGAATGGAGAAGAGAGAAGATAACTTGTCAACCACAGGAGGAATGGAGAAGAGAGAAGATAACCAGTCAACCACAGGAGGAATGGAGAAGAGAGAAGATAACTGGTCAACCACAGGAGGAATGGAGAAGAGAGAAGATAACTGGTCAACCACAGGAGGAATGGAGAAGAGAGAAGATAACTGGTCAACCACAGGAGGAATGGAGAAGAGAGAAGATAACCGGACATGCGCTGTCCAGTCATAGAGTATAGTATACTAATTGTTGTTGACCTTAGACAATGCTGGTTGACAGTAATAATATCAGATGAGCAGCCGCCTTGTTCAGTCATGGACATTTCAGGAGTAGACAGTTGGTCCCAGGCCACATGGACATTCACATCAATTGAGGTCTTTAGAAGTAGAAGAGGGTGAGGTAAATTCACTCTGCTGATCTACAAGACTAGAAATACAGTGTGCGTGTTGCAGTTAATAGTTAAATGTGTTTATAGCTGAGCAAATCAATATAATCTGTCATCACTGGGGTGTAAGAATCTGTATGTCATAGTTCCAGTGACATGGAGGCATTTTGTAAGTAAATTCTGTGCCACATGGTAAGTCAGGACATTGTAAGAATATTGTAGTAGAAGATTGTCAGTTGAAACCACAGGAGGAATGGAGAAGAGAGAAGATAACCAGTCAACCACAGGAGGAATGGAGAAGAGAGAAGATAACTGATCTACCACAGGAGGAATGGAGAAGAGAGAAGATAACCAGTCAACCACAGGAGGAATGGAGAAGAGAGAAGATAACTGGTCTACCACAGGAGGAATGGAGAAGAGAGAAGATAACTGGTCTACCACAGGAGGAATGGAGAAGAGAGAAGATAACTGGTCAACCACAGGAGGAATGGAGAAGAGAGAAGATAACTGGTCAACCACAGGAGGAATGGAGAAGAGAGAAGATAACTGGTCTACCACAGGAGGTATGGAGAAGAGAGAAGATAACTGGTCAACCACAGGAGGAATGGAGAAGAGAGAAGATAACTGGTCTACCACAGGAGGAATGGAGAAGAGAGAAGATAACTGGTCAACCACAGGAGGAATGGAGAAGAGAGAAGATAACTGGTCTACCACAGGAGGAATGGAGAAGAGAGAAGATAACTGGTCAACCACAGGAGGAATGGAGAAGAGAGAAGATAACTGGTCAACCACAGGAGGAATGGAGAAGAGAGAAGATAACTGGTCAACCACAGGAGGAATGGAGAAGAGAGAAGATAACTGGTCAACCACAGGAGGAATGGAGAAGAGAGAAGATAACTGGTCAACCACAGGAGGAATGGAGAAGAGAGAAGATAACTGGTCTACCACAGGAGGTATGGAGAAGAGAGAAGATAACCAGTCAACCACAGGAGGAATGGAGAAGAGAGAAGATAACCAGTCAACCACAGGAGGAATGGAGAAGAGAGAAGGTAACTGGTCTACCACAGGAGGTATGGAGAAGAGAGAAGATAACTGGTCAACCACAGGAGGAATGGAAAAGAGAGAAGATAACTGGTCAACCACAGGAGGAATGGAGAAGAGAGAAGATAACTGGTCAACCACAGGAGGAATGGAGAAGAGAGAAGATAACCAGTCAACCACAGGAGGAATGGAGAAGAGAGAAGATAACCAGTCAACCACAGGAGGAATGGAGAAGAGAGAAGATAACTGGTCAACCACAGGAGGAATGGAGAAGAGAGAAGATAACTGGTCTACCACAGGAGGTATGGAGAAGAGAGAAGATAACTGGTCAACCACAGGAGGAATGGAGAAGAGAGAAGATAACTGGTCTACCACAGGAGGTATGGAGAAGAGAGAAGATAACTGGTCTACCACAGGAGGTATGGAGAAGAGAGAAGATAACTGGTCAACCACAGGAGGAATGGAGAAGAGAGAAGATAACTGGTCTACCACAGGAGGTATGGAGAAGAGAGAAGATAACTGGTCAACCACAGGAGGAATGGAGAAGAGAGAAGATAACTGGTCTACCACAGGAGGAATGGAGAAGAGAGAAGATAACTGGTCAACCACAGGAGGAATGGAGAAGAGAGAAGATAACTGGTCAACCACAGGAGGAATGGAGAAGAGAGAAGATAACTGGTCAACCACAGGAGGAATGGAGAAGAGAGAAGATAACTGGTCAACCACAGGAGGAATGGAGAAGAGAGAAGATAACTGGTCAACCACAGGAGGAATGGAGAAGAGAGAAGATAACTGGTCTACCACAGGAGGTATGGAGAAGAGAGAAGATAACCAGTCAACCACAGGAGGAATGGAGAAGAGAGAAGATAACTGGTCAACCACAGGAGGAATGGAGAAGAGAGAAGATAACTGGTCTACCACAGGAGGTATGGAGAAGAGAGAAGATAACTGGTCAACCACAGGAGGAATGGAAAAGAGAGAAGATAACTGGTCAACCACAGGAGGAATGGAGAAGAGAGAAGATAACTGGTCAACCACAGGAGGAATGGAGAAGAGAGAAGATAACCAGTCAACCACAGGAGGAATGGAGAAGAGAGAAGATAACCAGTCAACCACAGGAGGAATGGAGAAGAGAGAAGATAACTGGTCAACCACAGGAGGAATGGAGAAGAGAGAAGATAACTGGTCTACCACAGGAGGTATGGAGAAGAGAGAAGATAACTGGTCAACCACAGGAGGAATGGAGAAGAGAGAAGATAACTGGTCAACCACAGGAGGAATGGAGAAGAGAGAAGATAACTGGTCTACCACAGGAGGTATGGAGAAGAGAGAAGATAACTGGTCAACCACAGGAGGAATGGAGAAGAGAGAAGATAACTGGTCTACCACAGGAGGTATGGAGAAGAGAGAAGATAACTGGTCAACCACAGGAGGAATGGAGAAGAGAGAAGATAACTGGTCTACCACAGGAGGTATGGAGAAGAGAGAAAATAACTGGTCTACCACAGGAGGTATGGAGAAGAGAGAAGATAACCAGTCAACCACAGGAGGTATGGAGAAGAGAGAAGATAACCAGTCAACCACAGGAGGTATGGAGAAGAGAGAAGATAACTGGTCTACCACAGGAGGTATGGAGAAGAGAGAAGATAACCAGTCAACCACAGGAGGAATGGAGAAGAGAGAAGATAACTGGTCAACCACAGGAGGAATGGAGAAGAGAGAAGATAACTGGTCAACCACAGGAGGAATGGAGAAGAGAGAAGATAACTTGTCAACCACAGGAGGAATGGAGAAGAGAGAAGATAACCAGTCAACCACAGGAGGAATGGAGAAGAGAGAAGATAACTGGTCAACCACAGGAGGAATGGAGAAGAGAGAAGATAACTGGTCAACCACAGGAGGAATGGAGAAGAGAGAAGATAACTGGTCAACCACAGGAGGAATGGAGAAGAGAGAAGATAACCGGACATGCGCTGTCCAGTCATAGAGTATAGTATACTAATTGTTGTTGACCTTAGACAATGCTGGTTGACAGTAATAATATCAGATGAGCAGCCGCCTTGTTCAGTCATGGACATTTCAGGAGTAGACAGTTGGTCCCAGGCCACATGGACATTCACATCAATTGAGGTCTTTAGAAGTAGAAGAGGGTGAGGTAAATTCACTCTGCTGATCTACAAGACTAGAAATACAGTGTGCGTGTTGCAGTTAATAGTTAAATGTGTTTATAGCTGAGCAAATCAATATAATCTGTCATCACTGGGGTGTAAGAATCTGTATGTCATAGTTCCAGTGACATGGAGGCATTTTGTAAGTAAATTCTGTGCCACATGGTAAGTCAGGACATTGTAAGAATATTGTAGTAGAAGATTGTCAGTTGAAACAACATCATGTGTTATTTTTTGACAGCAGTAATACATCTGGTGAGGATGGTAAAGTGATTGTTGCATTTAACAATTACAGACTAAATCACCATGAAGAATGAAACTGGAGAAATAGACATTTGTTACTCATGTATGCATTATGATATACATGAGTATTGATTTTATAACACAGATAATCAGATATTGCTTTTATTTTGCAGGAGTGGCTAATGGCTGTAATGTCAGAGCTCTTCTGGGGTTGTGTATGTGTTACAACTATTCCTGTCTAAGACTCCTTTGTAATGTGACTTGTTTCTGGTGGTGTTACAATTGTTGATGTCTAGTTTTCTCTTGTCAAGGTGTCTTAATTTTGTTGGTGTCTAAGTTTCCATTGTTAATGTTTGAAATTAGACTACAGTTGCCTGTAGGGCTTAGCTTTATGCTTCAGTGTTTGCATGAACATTAGTTGTCTCAGAAGTTGTAGAATTTGATAAATAGCTTTTTGTGTTGTTCCTAACTTGTTAAGTTTAGTCTGTGTACATTTAGTCTGTACATTCACTGTTGCTGTTACAGCCTGATAGTTTAGGACTGGAAATTAAACAATAGTTCCAGCCTCTGTCTCTAGAACCCTGGAAATCCTCTTCCTTTTTACTGTCCCTGTTCTTGTAAGTTGGGGATGGTGAGAAGTTTCCTCTCTTTTCCCTCTTTTTCTTCTTTGGCCAGAACACAATCAAGCTGCACACTATGCCTCACATCACCGTGAAGAGTATAGTAGTAGTAGTCTCCTCTATTATAATGTCTTTTTCCGCCCTCATTTTTAGACAGACAGGCAGACAGACAGACAGACAGACAGATATATAGATAGATCGATCAATAGAGGGGTGAAAGAGAGAGAGAGAGAGAGAGAGAGAGAGAGAGAGAGAGAGAATGTTTTAGCTCAAAAAGAAATCACATAAAACAGGAAATTACCATCTGGGAAATTGGCAGCACGTCAGATTTAACAACACGTCTGTTAAAGGTAACAAGAAATCAACAGTCAGCAATAGTTTCAGCTCAATGTTTGACATGTTCACAAACACACAGCAGTTACCTCTTCCTCAACTCCCTCTTGATGGCTTCCTTTAGACTAGACTCCCCACCAGATGTCGCTAGCTGTTCTGTGGCTTGAACTGATGGTTTCTGCTGTTGAAGTCTGCTCTCCTGGATGTCAGCTAGTCTGGACTTCTCCTGCAACCGCTTCATGTCTCTGGACATGACTACAGGTGGCACTCGACTGCGTGCCTCTGGTGTGTACTGCCCGGCTGTGCTGCGTGTGGTGATGTCCATCAGTGTAGACTGCTCCAGCTGGGATGTCTCCAGGCTGGCCTGTACTGAAGCACGCCTGCCTGATGTCAGATGCCTGTTCTGTGAAGAATATTGTGACTGTTGACCTTTGGCCAGTGTATGACTGGACTCATGTTGTCTGCTGGCTGCATGTGCAGCCCGAGCAGGGTTGTAGCATGTGGAGTGTTTCAGCCTGGACTCGTGGCTTGTCTTCAGTGTTCTGGGCACAAATGGTGTAGTTGGCTCTGTGAAGTACTGGGCTCGCACATCCAACACATCCCTGCTGTAGGTCTGTCTCAGCGTGTCGTGAGTTCCTATGGCAACAGAATTTAAATGTGGGTAGCCAGAATTGAAAGTATGCCAGGCAGTGACATGGTTACGGTGATTAGGCTCCAGTTGTGACCTGTTGTACACAGATCCAGTCATCTGTGACGGCATGTGTGCATTCATGTATGACTCCACAGGTGCAGCTGATTCAAATATGATGCTGTTCCTCATTGGCTTGTCCAGAAGTTGTGATCTTGATGCAGGTCGAGGTCGTTGTCTGACAACATGGCCAGGTTTCAGCTGTAAGACAAAAAGTACTGTCAGTGACCGCACACGATTCTGGCCTATTTTGTAATAATCAATGCAAACTGACATAACAACAGGTATGACACACACTTGAGCACCACCGGCTGGAAGTTTACATTTTCCACATTCACCCATCACCAGAGATTCATGCTTTAGCTGATGTCTGCAGCATTTCACATTCCCTCATCTACTCTCTCTCCCTTCTCCCTCTCTCTCTCCTCTTTATCTATCCTGACTCTGCTAATCTACCTTCTCTCTTCCTCAGCTACTCTCCCTCTCCTCTCCCTCAGCTACTCATTCTCCCTTCTCTCTTAGCTACTCTCCCTCCCTTCTTCCTCATCTATTCTTCTGACCCTATCCCTCAGCTATTCTTCTGACCTTTTCCATCCCCTCTACTCTCCCATCCTCCCCTCTCCATCAGCTATTCTCCCTCCCTTTACCTTCCTATCTACTCTACTTCCCCTCTACTCTCCCATCCCTCTACTCTCCCTCCCCTCTGCTCTCCCTCCCCTCCACTCTACTTCCCCCCTCTACTCTCCTCCCTCTGCTCTCCCTCCCCTCCTCTCTACTTTGCTTCCCCTCTACTCTCCCTCCCCTCCACTCTCCCTCCCCTCCGCTCTCCCTCCCCTCTACTCACCCTCCTCTCTCCCAATCACTTTCCAGCATCTTGTTGGTCACTTGTCAGGTAATACTTGAGCACCTTTAAGATTGACACATCACAGGTCAGATATTGGCACATCACAGGTCAGATACTGACACCTAGGCTTGATATTGACACATCACAGGTCAGATATTGACACATCACAGGTTAGATATTGACATAATCCTAGGCCTGATATTGACACATCACAGGTCAGATATTGACACATCACAGGCCAGATATTGACACTTCACAGGTCAGATATTGACATAATCCTAAACCAGATATTGACACATCACAGGCCAGATATTGACATATCACAGGTCAGATATTGACACATCACAGGTCAGATATTGACACATCATAGATCAGATATTTACACATCACAGGTCAGATATTGACACAAGGTCAATCATCAATTTTTGTAGAGATTCCTGGAGTTCATGGCTAGAGCTACGGAGTTGGTGTCCTGTGCAATGCTCTCAACAAGTGGCTGGCTGTTCTATGGAGAGAGAGAGACAAGAGCCAGATGGGGTAACATCTAGTGCCGTAAAGTCGACCCTCTGGACCTGTGTACTTGATACAATATTACTTACTAGTGTGTAATGTCACCTGTCATGTCACCTGTAATGTTACCTGTCAGGTGTGTAATGTTACCTGTGAGGTGTGTAATGCCACCTGTCATGTCACCAGTGACATCACCTGTGATGTCACCTGTAATGTCACCTGACTAGTATATAATGTTACCTGTAAGACGTTTACTATTACTTGAAAGAGATCAATTATTCCTGTAACATTATCTACACACAAGTGATCTTTCATTCAAACACTTACAGTGCTCACACACAAGTGATCTATCATAGACTTACAGTGGTCACACACAAGTGATCTTTCATTCATAGACTTACAGTGCTCACACACAAGTGATCTATCATAGACTTACAGTGCTCACACACAAGTGATCTTTCATAGACTTACAGTGCTCACACATAAGTGATCTTTCTTAGACTTACAGTGCTCACACACAAGTGATCTATCATAGACTTACAGTGCTCACACACAAGTGATCTTTCATAGACTTACAGTGCTCACACACAAGTGATCTATCATAGACCCACAGTGCTCACACACAAGTGATCTTTCATTCATAGACTTACAGTGCTCACATACAAGTGATCTTTCATAGACTTACAGTGCTCACACACAAGTGATCTTTCTTAGACTTACAGTGCTCACACACAAGTGATCTTTCTTAGACTTACAGTGCTCACACACAAGTGATCTATCATAGACCCACCAAGAGAAATATACTCACACACAAGTGATCCACCTGCAGGGGCACAGATCCAAGTGGTAGGGATGAGGTCAACTGTGGGTGAAGGCTGTTGATGATGAAGTCACGGAATCTCCTGTCTCGCACTGTGAAACAATGTGAAAAAACTGTGAAATATGACCAGGTATTCATCAATAATAAGTATAATCAGTAATAATGAGAGTTCAATTCAATTCAATTCAACTTTATTTTAAAAGGGTTACAAATTGGACAACAATAAGAATGAGACAAACAACTTTCTTTGGTCATGTGAGAGAGATCAAAGATAAGCCAGGAATACTAATCAGAGGTTATAATATAAACAATATACACCATGCAGATGACACAGATAATGCAACAGACCTACAACAATTGTTGGACATTGTAGTAACAGAGAGTGCAAAGAAAGGACTCTCTTTGAATATCAAGAAAACAGTAACAATGGTGATATCAAAGAAAATGGTGACACCAAAATGTGACATAGAAATAGAAGGGAAAATCCTTAACCAAGTGGATAATTTTAGATACCTACTGGCATTTATAACATCAGATGGAAGATGTACAACAGAGATTAAGAGCAGAATAGGGCAAGCAAAAGCCGCATTTCAGAAAATGAAGAGTATCTTATGCAATAAGTCGCTATCAATGAATGTAAGAAAGAGAGTGCTGAAATGCTATATAGAGCCAGTTGTGCTGTAAGGCAGTGAATCTTGGAATGCAAATGAACAAATTAGGAAGAACTTAGAGGCAACAGAGATGCGGTTTTTGAGATTAATGTTGCAAATTCCTTGGACTGCCAGAGTAACTAACGTGAAACTAGAACACTATATACAACAATAAGAAAGAGACAAACAGCTGTCTTTGGTCGTGTGATGAGAAGAGAGACATTGGGCAACATCGTGACAACTGGAAAGATCAAGGGAAAAAGAGGCAGAGGCAGACCAAGAGAAATGATGCTGGACAGATTGAGACAGTGGCATGGAGGAATATCAGCAGGAGAGTTGATCCATGGAAAACCAAAGACCGAGATCTGTGGAGAGCCATGAACGCCTAAGCCAGCCGGCAGGGCACTTGATGATGATGAATCATCAATATGACCAGGCAATGATCGTCACACACACACACATGCATGCACACACACAGAGAGAGAGAGAGAGAGAGAGAGAGAGAGAGAGTCACCTCTCCTGGTTCTTGACTGCCAGTTTCAGAATCACAGATGGGCTACTGTCAATGTTCAACTCACACATGTCCGGGTCAACCTGCCTGGGTCAACCTTTCTGGGTCAACCGGTCTGGGTCAACCTGCCTGGGTTATTAGTGGCACATCTTGTCTTCCCCTACCACTAAAGACTAAAGGTTACAACTGAAATGTCTGACGACTATTATCATTTCATACAATATATGACAACTGAAATGTCTCATGATTGTTATATGGCACCTTGTCGTCTTGACAGTCGATAGTTTGTTACATTGTGCTTCAAAAAGGCATAATAACTACAACCCATGGCGGTGGCGAATGTGCCTGATAGACCAATTCACGCTGTAAATGTTCATCCACAATGGATGCATGTGAAAACATGGTCATTTTCACCATCGTGCACCATCTTACATCTCACATGCTCAGTGTGTGACCTACCTGCAATCATTTTCTCCTTTATCGTTATTCCATTTCTGATAGTTGCCCTCCATGCAACACGTTCAGCTGCGACTTGCTCCCAATGTGCATTATCAATGCCTGTATCAATCATGTCACCTGTATTCGTCTCGTCGTCTCGATTTGTCGTGTCACTGGACTCAGATGGACTCAGGCGAGAGAGTGAGGTCGACGAATTGCGCAACTCTTCCTCACTTTAATCCAAGTCATCGCGCAAGTCATTCTTCATCCAACGTCATATATCACCTTCAAGCCCTGTGGCGATGGGCGAGCGGCGAATCGGCAGGCGTTGTTACGCTGGCAGCCGTAGTCGCAGACCTGCACACAGGCGGCTCAGGCTATATGGTCGTCTTCTACTGACCGGAAAGGCTTTTGACACAGTCAGCAGAGAAGGACTGTGGAAGATTATTGCAAAATATGGCTGTCCACGAAAGTTTGTCCAAATAGTGCGGCTATTTCATGATGGCATGCAGGCAAGAGTACAGGAAAATGGCGAACTGTCTGAACCCTTTCCTGTCACCAATGGAGTGAAGCAAGGATGTGTCCTGGCACCAACACTGTTCAGCCTCATGTTTTCAGCCATGCTGATGAATGCCTTCGAGAACGACGACATTGGAATAGACATCAACTACCGTATGGATGGAAAGTTATTCAATCTCAGAAGGCTGAAAGCTAAAACCAAAATTAACAATGACACCGTCAGAGAGCTCCTGTTTGCTGATGATTGCGCTCTGTACGCCAACTCAGAGGCGGACATGCAACATAATGTTTCAGCTTTCTCACATGCCTGTGCCAACTTTGGGCTCAATATCAACTTGGAGAAGACTGTAGTTATGTACCAGCCAGCTCCAGGGAATAATCCCACTGTGCCGAATATCAAAGTGAATGATCATAGACTAAGTGTTGTGGACAAATTCACCTATCTTGGCAGCACTGTGTCACAAGCTGCCACAATTGATGATGAAGTGAATGCAAGAATCTCCAAGGCCAGTGCGGCCTTTGGCAGACTGTACAAGAATGTATGGGACAGAACTGGAATAAGCCTGCAAACAAAGCTAAAAGTCTACAAAGCAGTTGTATTATCCACACTGCTATATGCTTGTGAAACCTGGACTGTTTATCAGCGACACGCTAGGAAATTAAACCACTTCCACACAGTCTGCCTTAGGAAGCTACTGAAGATTAAATGGCAAGACAAGATTCCAGACACTGAAGTCCTAGAAAGAGCATCCATGCCCAGTATCCACTCTACTGATGAAGAATCAGATTCGCTGGGCTGGTCACTTGACTCGCATGCCAGATCACAGGCTCCCTAAACGAATTTTTTACAGCGAACTGCGTTGTGGTAAACGCTCCCAAGGTGGCCAGAGGAAACGCTTTAAAGACACTCTGAAAATTTCACTGAAGGCTTTTGGAATTCATCATGACACCTGGGAGGCTGCAGCCAGAGACCGAAATTCGTGGCGTGCATCATTACGCAAGTGTGCAGTCATATGTGAGGCAACCAGGGCTGCAAGAGCTGTGAAGAAAGGCAGGACAGAAAAACTACTGCAGGAAATCCTCCTCCAGAAACGTCAAGCATTCCTTGCCCACATTGTCAAAGAACATTTCGAGCCAAAATAGGCCTTATCAGCCATCTTAGAACCCACGGCTCCATACCTTCAACCCCACTGGATGAAATGAATGGTCATCATCATTCTTGATGGACAAACAACAAGTAACAACATCAATCATGTCCCGCTTACACACATCTTTGTATCGTAGTAGAGGCCGACCATGAAATCTCTTACCCATCTGTAATTCACCAAAAAAGATGTCCTTTGGTATTCTACCATCATCCATCCTCCTAAGATGTCCTATACATCTAAGTCTATGAAGACTGAGCATGAAACACACCGTCACACAACCTGATCTTTCCAATACTTCAGTATTTGTGATTTTGTCTTGCCACTTAATACCAAGTATTCTTCGCAGACACCGAATTTGAAAGCTTTAAACGTTTATCTTGGTGTGAGTAAGTTGACCAGGCTTCACTGCCATGAAGAAGAGTATTAAGGACACAGGCTTGATAGACAAGGACTTTTGTTTTGGCTGTAAGTTTCCTGTTCTCTCAGACTCTTTTTGTTAACCTGTTCATTGTTGTTGCTGCCTTACCAATCCTGACGTTGATTTCTTGATCTAGGGATAATCTATTGTTTACCTCCGATCGTAGATATGTAAAATGGTCTACTATCTCCAGTTCAGCGTCATCAATAAAGATTGATGGTACCCCATGTGCACCTTGTGACATAATCTGTGGCTTATTTTTGCTAATTGTTAAACCAAATTCAAAATAAGCATTGGAGATTGCAGATAGTACACGTTGTAATTCTTCCTCAGAGTGGTTCGTAATTGCAGCATCATCTGCAAAAAGCAACTCTCTGATTAGTACCCTCCTAATTTTGGTCTTGGCCTTCAATCTCAGAGCATTGTAGAGGCCACCATCTCAGCGTGAGTGAATGTATATACCACCATCTTGATTGTGGCGAAAGCCCTGGCCTGCCCCGCCTCATCTTGCTAAAAGCAAGCAATATAGTGTAGCTGTATTCTATATTTGTATGTATGTTTCCCTTAACACTCTACAAGTTAACTAAATGTTAGTATGGCTCATGTGAGTTTATGTATTATGGCCGAACGGAGACAACCTAACAAAGAGGCCAGGATTGTTGACGTGCCAAATCAGCTACAGCTTCCGGGGCTACTTCCTCTCTCATCCGCATCCCCAACAGGATGCACATTTTGTTTCAGTCCAAAAGTGTGAACAGTTGTAAATTTGTACTATCATCAGTGGTTTCATGTTACCACATAACTGTTTAAAATAATAACATGCTGGCTGAGGTATTAAGGTCGACTAGCTCGGAAGACTGGATTGTTGTGTCCCCATCATCATCACAAACAGCAACAATCCAATGACTAGTCAACGTATAGTACTCCTAAATTAAATGAATTCAAATTATCTGCCAGAGAGCAGCCAACAGAGACATTCATTGTTTTAAAGAAACAGCCTAGAGGTGTCTGTATAAGTGAATAGTTACTGTGATAGCACCAGGACATTACATCAAATTTTCTGTGCTAAATAGTAAATAATAGTCAAGGACAATATAAGTGATAATATATACCAAGCACTAGCCAAGACACTATCGTCAATTACAAACTGTAGTGAAACGCCCTGACCAGCGGCATCAGGAGGAGACAAGAAGCGGCTGTTACAGACAATTCGTGGGAAGAGAGGAAATCCAGCCAAGTGCCTGGCAGGCCCCTTCCTACGCCAGGAAACCTACATCAATATTAGTGCATCATATGCAACTTACAGTGATGTCAAAGAGCCTGAGCATGTTTGCTCGGTACAATAATAACATACAATTTAAAGTGTAGGATAGAAAATCAATATTATTGTCCGTGTATCTCCCGTGGAGAGTGCTTAGTGATTTACTTTAATAAATCACTTCTTAACTGACTTCTTAGCAATTGATGGTCTATATAACATTAATTAAGTCTAGAACAGAAATATAGTATGACAGAGTGAAAGTTTGTGCTATATAATTGTCTTCCTATCTCCTTGTCGTGAGAAAGAGGGGAATGGGGGAACTTTTATTATCCAGGTTAAAAGTAGCTAGGATAACTATGTTTGTGGCCTTTACTCAAGTTGCTTCTGTTCGCCTCATCTTACTTCAACCTGGCCAGTGTTAGAAGTCTAGATCATCTCTGGGACCTGTAAATTCATACAGCCTAGATCACAACAAACCATTTCGATCTTCTCTTCCAACAGTTGATAGACTTTTCATAGAATAGCCATCTTGTCATTCTTTAGTGTGAATAACTCTATCCATAGTCAGTGACCATGCCACACTGATCATGAAAGGCATATTTCAGTAGAAGTGAAAAGCATATTCCAAAGAGGGTGGGGGCTAGTACACGACCTTGCTTAACTCCACTCTTGATTTCAAACTCTTCTGAAGTTGTACCATTAGACTTTAATATATCCTTCATGTCTGTGTTTAACAATTCCAAAATGGACAGAAGAGTTGGTGGGTAGCCGATCTTCTTTAGTGCCTTGAACAGACCCTCACGACTGACCAGATCAATTATTATCATTTCATACAATATATGACAAGTGAAATGTCTGATGACTGTGACGGCACATGGAGCCAGCTGAGGGTGGAATGGGTGTGGTCAAGACTCACAACCTGACTTGATACATTCTGCCTGGACAAGGGGAGGGTCGTCACAGTCGACATACCCACAGCACCATCTGACAGTGGCACTTGTGTTGTTCAGTCACTTGTCAATGTTTCATCATCTTCATCATCATGTGCCATGCCAGTAAGCTTTGGCGGTTATGACTCAACATTTTACACGATCACCAGATCCGTGTTTCTGTCTCAACCATGCCATGTGGCCAAGCCATCCAGGTGTTTACTTCTTGGTCTTCCCCTTGGTCTCCTCCCTTTGATATTGCCAGTTGTCACCAAATTCTCCAATTTATTTCTTCTCATAACATGATCACAAAATTTTGACTGTCTGCGTCTAATTTCTCTAATCAGTTTACGGTTTTCATTTGTTTCTTTAGGACTTGGTCATTGGTTTTTCTGTCTGTCCATGGTATTCTTTGCATTTTCCTCAGAAACCACATTTCCACAGCCATCAGATGTTTTTCAGCTTGTCTGCTCATTTTCCACGCTTCAGATCCATACATAAGCACAGATTCTATGTAGCACCTGAACACTCTTTTTCTCGTTGCAAATGACATCTTTTTATTGGTCAGTATGTTTTTCATCTTGCAAAAGACTGCCTTCGCCATGGTGATTCTTGTTCTAATCTCTTCAAGGCATCTCCCATCAGATGTTATGACTGCCGAGATAACTGCACCGATTCACTTGTTTAAGAATATGCCCATTTACTTGTTTATTACATTGTGGTATTTCCTTCTTCTTAGTGACGACCATAATCTGTGTCTTCTTACAATTTAATTTTAACCCAAGTTGTTCACTGTGTGCAACATTCACATCTACTAAATGTTGCAGGTCCTGTTCATTGTCTGCAATCAAGATTGTATCATCCGCATATCTAATGTTATTAATGTTATGTCCCCCAATAATGATTTCTTCCATGTATTTTCACTGTACAGGGAAACAAGATCTGGAGACATTACACATCCCTGTCTCACACCTCTCTTAATAGGCTGATATTGACCTACTTCATTTTCAATCTTTATGGCAGCTTGTTGTTTCCAATATATGTTTTTTATGAGTCCAAGGTCTTTCACATCAATTTGTAGATCTGCAAGCATCTCCATCATGTTGACATGTCTTAATTTGTTGAAAGCCTTTGTGTAGTCAATAAAGCAAAGATGTAAGTCTTTATTTACTTCTATAGAACGTTCAATTACTGTTCCCAGTATGTACACAGCATTTACTTTACCCTTGCCGTCAACAAATCCACATTGTTCTTCTCCTATTTCAGGTTGTATTTTCTTCTTAATTCTTGGCATGATAATTCTTAGCATAATCTTTGTGATGTGGCTCAATATACTAATTGTTTGATGTTAATCACATTCCAAGGTTCCTGATTTCTTCGGGATTGCAATAAATATAGAATTACATAATTCAGGCGGTATATCTCCAGTATCATATATTGCGTTCAGCAGTCTGGTGAACCTACACAGATGTCACCGAAGAACTAGAACCAGACATACTGATAGAAGAAATTATAGAAGCCATCAGATTAGCCCCATTGAACAAATCACCAGGACAGGATGAAATACCAAATGAACTAATTAAAGCAGCAAGAGAAGTAGGAACAACTTGGCTACATAGACTATTCAATCATGTTTGGGTAGAACAACAGACACCACAAGATTGGGGAAATGCCATAATTATCCCAATTTGGAAAAACAAAGGCAGAAAAAGAGACTGCACACAATACAGAGGCATTTCACTGTTGAGTCATACTGGGAAAATATTTTGCAAAATTCTTGAAAAAAGATTACGAACTACTTTAGAACCCCAACTAAGCGAAACACAACTTGGATTTAGGAAAAAAAGGATGCACAGATGCAATTTTTGCACTTAGACAACTTATAGAAAAATCAATCGAATTCAATGAAACACTCTACTTAGCCTTGGTCGACCAAGAAAAGGCATTTGATAGAGTAGATAGAAACAAGCTGTGGGAAATCCTTACACAATATGGAGTGAGTACACATCTAACAAACCTGTGTAGAAGTTTATAAAACAACAGTGAATGCATAGTGAGAGCAACTGGAGGACACTCAGAACCCTTCACCATAAGATCTGGAGTACGACAAGTTTCTGCCCTGTCCCCTCTCTTGTTCATAACATATATAGACAACATATGTAAAGAAAACAGCCAAGCAGAGACAGCAAGAATACCGCATGACGAGAACACAGCAGAAGAACCAACTGCAAATCTAACCATTAGAGAACTCCTGTTTGCGGACGACCAAGCACTAATAGCAAAATCAGAAGCTGAATTACAAGACCACATGAATAGTCTAAACGAAATGTGTAGGGAACATAACATGAAAATTAGCACAAGCAAAACAAAGGTAATGACTATAACTAAAGAAGAACAAACAACAACAATTCACCTAAATGAATATCCCTTGAAACAAGTGAAGAGTTTCAAGTACCTGGGAAGTATAATATCATCAAATGGCAGATCAGAAGACGAGATCGAAAATAGGTGCAATAAGGCAAATCAACTCACTGGACAAATGGCACCAATACTTAAGAACAAACATGTATCAGTAACTACTAAGAAAGCACTTTACAACACAATCTTCCTACCAACTCTATGCTACCAATGCCAAAAAAAGAGAAAAGAAAAATCACAACAACAGAAATGAGGTTCCTGAGAAGAATACTCAACATATCAAGAAGAGATAAGATCAGAAATGAAGAAATCAGGACTAAAGTGGGGGTTAAAGCAGCACTAGATTTTATTAGAAAGCAGCAAGTCAAATGGTTTGGCCATGCAAGTAGGTTACCAGTCAACAGCATACCACAACAAGCAATGATGTACAGACCAGATGGAAACAGAGGAAGAGGCCGACCACGTAAACATTGGACGGAGGGAATTGCGGAGTCCATGGGAATATCGATATATGAAGCCCATAATCGGGCACTCTCACGAAGTTTATACTTCACCTTGACACCGCCAGGTACAAGAGGAACATGAGTCTGGTGACCTGGTCTATTCTGCTAAGGGAATGATCATTTCTGTTGAGATGTTGTCTGTGTATCTTTAGCAAAATGGAAAACATACTGACCAATAAACAGATGTCATTTGCAACGAGAAAAAGAGTGTTGAGGTGCTACATAGAACCTGTGCTTTTGTATGGATGTGAAGCATGGACAATGAGCAAACAGGCTGAAATACATCTGATGAATGTGGTAATATGGGTTCTGAGGAAAATGCAAAAAAGACCATGGACAGACAGAAAAACCAATGACCAAGTCCTACAGGAAACAAATGAAAACCGTAAACTGATTAGAGAAATTAGATGTAGACTGTCACAATTTTTGGGCATGTTATGAGAAGGTATAGATTGGAAAACTTGGTGACAACTGGCAAGATCGAGGGGAAGAGAACAAGGAGAAGGCAGAGAAGTAAATACCTGGATGGCTTGACCACGTGGCATGGTCGATATAAGAACACAGAGCTGATCCACGGCTCTGGTGATAGAGTGAGATGGCAAATCATGACTGCGGATGCTTATTGGCATGTCACAAGATGACAATGAAATGTGTATATATGTAGTTGTAACAATGTCTGTCTATTGCTTGTGTGTTGTTCAGTAACATGTGTATACATGTTGTATGTAGTTGTAACAATGTCTGTCTATTGCTTGTGTGTTGTTCATAACTTGTGTATATATGTTGTATGTAGTTGTAACAATGTCTGTCTATTGCTTGTGTGTTGTTCATAACTTGTGTATATATGTTGTATGTAGTTGTAACAATGTCTGTCTATTATTTGTGTGTTGTTCAGTAACTTGTGTATACATGTTGTATGTAGTTGTAACAATGTCTGTCTATTGCTTGTGTGTTGTTCATAACTTGTGTATATATGTTGTATGTAGTTGTAACAATGTCTGTCTATTGCTTGTGTGTTATTCATAACTTGTGTATGTATGTTGTATGTAGTTGTAACAATGTCTGTCTATTGCTTGTGCATTGTTCATAACTTGTGTATATATGTTGTATGTAGTTGTAACAATGTCTGTCTATTGCTTGTGTGTTGTTCATAACTTGTGTATATATGTTGTATGTAACTGTAACAATGTCTGTCTATTGCTTGTGTGTTGTTCAGTAACTTGTATATATATGTTGTATGTAGTTGTAACAATGTCTGTCTATTGCTTGTGTGTTGTTCAGTAACATGTGTATATATGTTGTATGTAGTTTTAACAATGTCTGTCTATTGCTTGTGCATTGTTAAGTAACATGTGTATATATGTTGTATGTAGTTGTAACAATGTCTGTCTATTGCTTGTGTGTTGTTCATAACATGTGTATATATGTTGTATGTAGTTGTAACAATGTCTGTCTATTGCTTGTGTGTTGTTCATAACTTGTGTATATATGTTGTATGTAGTTGTAACAATGTCTGTCTATTGCTTGTGTGTTGTTCATAACTTGTGTATATATGTTGTATGTAGTTGTAACAATGTCTGTCTATTGCTTGTGTGTTGTTCATAACTTGTGTATATATGTTGTATGTAGTTGTAACAATGTCTGTCTATTGCTCGTGTGTTGTTCATAACTTGTGTATATATGTTGTATGTAGTTGTAACAATGTCTGTCTATTGTTTGTGTATTGTTCAGTAACTTGTGTATACATGTTGTATGTAGTTGTAACAATGTCTGTCTATTGCTTGTGTGTTGTTCAGTAACTTGTTTATATATGTTTATGTAGTTGTAACAATATCTGTCTATATTTGTGTGTTGTTCATAACTTGTGTATATATGTTGTATGTAGTTGTAACAATGTCTGTCTATTGCTTGTGTGTTGTTCATAACTTGTGTATATATGTTGTATGTAGTTGTAACAATGTCTGTATATTGCTTATGTGTTGTTCATAACTTGCGTATATATGTTGTTTGTAGTTGTAACAATGTCTGTCTATTGCTTGTGTGTTGTTCATAACTTGTGTATATATGTTGTATGTAGCTGTAACAATATCTGTCTATATTTGTGTGTTGTTCATAACTTGTGTATATATGTTGTTTGTAGTTGTAACAATGTCTGTCTTTTGTAAATCTGTCTTAGAGACTATAAGAACAGATTCTATAGACAATAATTAACCTCTTTACAACTGCAAACAAACCCCCACACCAGCATGCCTGTAAAGAAACAACTCTATAGTGTATTATGATTAAGCAATATGTTTACCACATGATCAGGTAATTTATCTCTTACATTTTTGACTTGTCACCAAGCTCCGTGGAGGCCCTGTGTCAACGGATGCTGAAATATGCAAATAACAAACCTGATAACAAAACTCAATATCTCCAGATAATAAACCAGATAATAAAACTCTATATCTCCAGATAACATACCTGATAACAAAACTCTATATCTCCAGATAACATACCTGATAACAAAACTCTATACCTCCAGATAACATACCTGATAACAAAACTCTATACCTCCAGATAACATACCTGATAACAAAGCACAATATCTCCAGATAACATACCTGATAACAAAACTCTATATCTCCAGATAACATACCTGATAACAAAACTCTATATATCCAGATAACATACCTGATAACAAAACTCTATATATCCAGATAACATACCTGATAACAAAACTCTATATATCCAGATAACATACCTGATAACAAAGCACAATATTTAGACACAGAAGCCACAAATGAAATGTTGCCTGATGTATTGCCTGGTCAGGTGCATACAGTATAGTAGAATGTCATATAAATTGAATTCCTCAGAAGTCAGTGTGGGTTTGACTGATGGCGAAGAAGACTGGTAATAGGGAAAGCTAATCTACACCCACACATCAGTCCAGTACACTAGACGTTGTAGTACGTGTATGGACTATGCTTGAGTTCACAGAGAGTGAAGGAAACAATGAGGAAGAAGATATGAAGTGAATCAATTAATCATACTATGCTTGAGTTCACAGAGAGTGAAGGAAACAATGAGGAAGAAGATATGAAGTGAATCAATTAATCATACTATGCTTGAGTTCACAGAGAGTGAAGGAAACAATGAGGAAGAAGATATGAAGTGAATCAATTAATCATACTATGCTTGAGTTCACAGAGAGTGAAGGAAACAATGAGGAAGAAGATATGAAGTGAATCAATTAATCATACTATGCTTGAGTTCACAGAGAGTGAAGGAAACAATGAGGAAGAAGATATGAAGTGAATCAATTAATCATACTATGCTTGAGTTCACAGAGAGTGAAGGAAACAATGAGGAAGAAGATATGAAGTGAATCAATTAATCATACTATGCTTGAGTTCACAGAGAGTGAAGGAAACAATGAGGAAGAAGATATGAAGTGAATCAATTAATCATACTATGCTTGAGTTCACAAAGAGTGAAGGAAACAATGAGGAAGAAGATATGAAGTGAATCAATTAATCATACTATGCTTGAGTTCACAGAGAGTGAAGGAAACAATGAGGAAGAAGATATGAAGTGAATCAATTAATCATACTATGCTTGAGTTCACAGAGAGGGAAGGAAACAATGAGGAAGAAGATATGAAGTGAATCAATTAATCATACTATGCTTGAGTTCACAGAGAGGGAAGGGAACAATGAGGAAGAAGATATGAAGTGAATCAATTAATCATACTATGCCTGAGTTCACAGAGAGTGAAGGAAACATTGAGGAAGAAGATATGAAGTGAATCAATTAATCATACTATGCTTGAGTTCACAGAGAGTGAAGGGAACAATGAGGAAGAAGATATGAAGTGAATCAATTAATCATACTATGCTTGAGTTCACAGAGAGGGAAGGAAACAATGAGGAAGAAGATATGAAGTGAATCAATTAATCATACTATGCTTGAGTTCACAGAGAGTGAAGGAAACAATGAGGAAGAAGATATGAAGTGAATCAATTAATCATACTATGCTTGAGTTCACAGAGAGGGAAGGAAACAATGAGGAAGAAGATATGAAGTGAATCAATTAATCATACTATGCTTGAGTTCACAGAGAGTGAAGGAAACAATGAGGAAGAAGATATGAAGTGAATCAATTAATCATACTATGCTTGAGTTCACAGAGAGTGAAGGAAACAATGAGAAAGAAGATATGAAGTGAATCAATTAATCATACTATGCTTGAGTTCACAGAGAGTGAAGGAAACAATGAGGAAGAAGATATGAAGTGAATCAATTAATCATACTATGCTTGAGTTCACAGAGAGTGAAGGAAACAATGAGGAAGAAGATATGAAGTGAATCAATTAATCATACTATGCTTGAGTTCACAGAGAGTGAAGGAAACAATGAGGAAGAAGATATGAAGTGAATCAATTAATCATACTATGCTTGAGTTCACAGAGAGTGAAGGAAACAATTTGGAAGAAGATATGAAGTGAATCAATTAATCATACTATGCTTGAGTTCACAGAGAGGGAAGGAAACAATGAGGAAGAAGATATGAAGTGAATCAATTAATCATACTATGCTTGAGTTCACAGAGAGTGAAGGAAACAATGAGGAAGAAGATATGAAGTGAATCAATTAATCATACTATGCTTGAGTTCACAGAGAGTGAAGGAAACAATGAGGAAGAAGATATGAAGTGAATCAATTAATCATACTATGCTTGAGTTCACCGAGAGGGAAGGAAACAATGAGGAAGAAGATATGAAGTGAATCAATTAATCATACTATGCTTGAGTTCACAGAGAGGGAAGGGAACAATGAGGAAGAAGATATGAAGTGAATCAATTAATCATACTATGCTTGAGTTCACAGAGAGTGAAGGAAACAATGAGGAAGAAGATATGAAGTGAATCAATTAATCATACTATGCTTGAGTTCACAGAGAGTGAAGGGAACAATGAGGAAGAAGATATGAAGTGAATCAATTAATCATACTATGCTTGAGTTCACAGAGAGTGAAGGAAACAATGAGGAAGAAGATATGAAGTGAATCAATTAATCATACTATGCTTGAGTTCACAGAGAGGGAAGGAAACAATGAGGAAGAAGATATGAAGTGAATCAATTAATCATACTATGCTTGAGTTCACAGAGAGGGAAGGAAACAATGAGGAAGAAGATATGAAGTGAATCAATTAATCATACTATGCTTGAGTTCACAGAGAGTGAAGGAAACAATGAGGAAGAAGATATGAAGTGAATCAATTAATCATACTATGCTTGAGTTCACAGAGAGTGAAGGAAACAATGAGGAAGAAGATATGAAGTGAATCAATTAATCATACTATGCTTGAGTTCACAGAGAGGGAAGGAAACAATGAGGAAGAAGATATGAAGTGAATCAATTAATCATACTATGCTTGAGTTCACAGAGAGTGAAGGAAACAATGAGGAAGAAGATATGAAGTGAATCAATTAATCATACTATGCTTGAGTTCACAGAGAGGGAAGGAAACAATGAGGAAGAAGATATGAAGTGAATCAATTAATCATACTATGCTTGAGTTCACAGAGAGTGAAGGAAACAATGAGGAAGAAGATATGAAGTGAATCAATTAATCATACTATGCTTGAGTTCACAGAGAGTGAAGGAAACAATGAGGAAGAAGATATGAAGTGAATCAATTAATCATACTATGCTTGAGTTCACAGAGAGGGAAGGAAACAATGAGGAAGAAGATATGAAGTGAATCAATTAATCATACTACGCTTGAGTTCACAGAGAGGGAAGGAAACAATGAGGAAGAAGATATGAAGTGAATCAATTAATCATACTATGCTTGAGTTCACAGAGAGTGAAGGAAACAATGAGGAAGAAGATATGAAGTGAATCAATTAATCATACTATGCTTGAGTTCACAGAGAAGGAAGGAAACAATGAGGAAGAAGATATGAAGTGAATCAATTAATCATACTATGCTTGAGTTCACAGAGAGTGAAGGAAACAATGAGGAAGAAGATATGAAGTGAATCAATTAATCATACTCTGGCTGAAATACTTAAAATACATCATCACTGAAATAGTTTGGATGTAGAGCATTTGTTATTCCTACATTTACAACATTTACAATGAATTCTTTCTATTTGCATACACCTGGCTCTGCCTAATTGCTAAGGTCTCACTATATTTGAGTAAACATGAAATAAAATATACAAAACACTTTTTCTTTGTTAACTTTATGACCGTAGTTTATGAGTTGTCCACTGCACAGGGATTGATGACAATTAATTAACTCTCTTTTCCACCCACACTGGTATATGTTCGGCTTCCCGATTTGCTAATTGTCTTTCTGTTCTACCTATGTAAGTCGCTTGGCACTCACAATGGAATTGATTAATGATGTCTGCTTTGAAGTAAGGAGACAATGGTTCTTTCACAGATGGAGTAGGTATCGGGGTGGTTTTATATGTGATCTTTGGTTCAGCAGGAAAGAATGTTTGGTCTACTGCTGTTTGAAGTCCATCCTGTATTTGTTTCACAGCACTGCCCCCTTGAAAGATCAAGTGAAGAAATACCTGAAGTTTGGGAACCCATGATTCTGTGCAGGTGGGTTTTGGTGGCCAGCAGTGACGCTTGAAGGAGTCGGCTGGATATCCATTAGATTGTAGAGTCTGGTGAAGGGTGGGTTTGGGTGACTGGCAGTGACGCTTGATGAAGTTGTATATCCATTAGATTGTAGAGTCTGGTGAAGGGTTGGTTTGGGTGACTGGCAGGACGTTTGATGAAGTTGTATATCCATTACATTGTAGAGTCTGGTGAAGGGTTGGTTTGGGTGACTGGCAGTGACGCTTGATGGAGTCAGCTATATATCCATTAGATTGTAGAGTCTGGTGAAGGGTGGGTTTGGGTGGCCGGCAGTGACGCTTGATGAAGTTGTATATCCATTAGATTGTAGAGTCTGGTGAAGGGTTGGTTTGGGTGACTGGCAGTGACGCTTGATGGAGTCAGCTATATATCCATTAGATTGTAGAGTCTGGTGAAGGTAGGTTTGGGTGGTCGGCAGTGATGCTTGATGAAGTTGGATATCCATTAGATTGTAGAGACTGGTGAAGAGTAGGTTTGGGTGACTGGCAGTGAAGCTTGATGAAGTTGGATATCCATTAGATTGTAGAGTCTGGTGAAGGGTAGGTTTGGGTGGTCGGCAGTGATGCTTGATGAAGTTGGATATCCATTAGATTGTAGAGACTGGTGAAGGGTAGGTTTGGGTGGTTGGCAGTGATGCTTGATGAAGTTGAATATCCATTAGATTGTAGAGACTGGTGAAGGGTAGGTTTGGGTGGTTGGCAGTGATGCTTGATGAAGTTGAATATCCATTAGATTGTAGAGACTGGTGAAGGGTGGGTTTGGTTGGTCGGCAGTGATGCTTGATGATGTTGGATATCCATTAGATTGTAGAGACTGGTGAAGGTAGGTTTGGGAGGCTGGCAGTTTTGCTTCATGAAGTTGGGTATCCATTAGATAGCAATCTTGTTAAAAGTGTCCAGTTCCTCTGTCAGAGTGTCATCGGAGCAAAGCTCCAAGCATATATTGGATGCGTGCAAAGCTATTGACATTCATGTACTGACTCCCCCATGTTACTTGTCAACAGACTGCTCTCTGGATGGTGCCATCCTCTCATCGTCAGATTAGGATGTCTAAGAACGATGAGGTGTCATTATGTTTGGGGTCAATAGACAAAGAGATGTTCTTGTGGGCTTAGTTCATGGTGAAGTGGAATGATTCTGCTTGTCATCCGGTCTATGTGATGAATAATATATTCATCACATACTGGCGGTATAGAACCAGGTCCTTAATAATGGAGGCTCTTTGTTCTTCTAAGTGCGCCATACAGATGTCCACTAGAATGGGACCTAGAGGACTCCTCATGGCCACTCTGTCAATTTGGCTGTATAATTGTTAAAGAAAATGTAATGCAATTTAAATTGTTGGATCTCAACAGTCATGTGTATAACATGTCATGTGAATAAACATCAGACTACAACAAGAGTGCACACTCACATCCAGCCTGGTCAATCTTGGTGTAATGATGGGTCATGTGATCAACAACAAGGTACTGGGTTGATAACTTGCTGGCCGTGGGAGCCAAGACTGAAACAGACAAGAACATTTGTTACATGAGCCAAGACTGAAATAGACAAGAACATCTGTTAAATGAGCCAAGACTGAAACAGACAAGAACATCTGTTACATGAGCCAAGACTGAAACAGACAAGAACATATGTTACATGAGCCAAGACTTAAACAGACAAGAACATATGTTACATGAGCAAAGACTTAAACAGACAAGAACACTTTTTGACATGAGCCAGAATGAAAAAGACAAGAACTTATGTTACATGAGCCAAGACTGAAACAGACAAGAACACTTTATGACATGAGCCAAGACAGAAACAGACAAGAACATATGTTACATGAGTCAGACTGAAACAGACAAGAACATATGTTACATGAGCCAAGACTAAACAGACAAGAACATATGTTACATGAGCCAAGACTGAAACAGACAAGAACATATGTTACATGAGCCAAGACTTAAACAGACAAGAACACTTTTTGACATGAGCCAACACTGAAACAGACAAGAACATATGTTACATGAGCCAAGACTGAAACAGACAAGAACATATGTTACATGAGCCAAGACTTAAACAGACAAGAACACTTTTTGACATGAGCCAGACTGAAACAGACAAGTACATATGTTACATGAGCCAAGACTTAAACAGACAAGAACACTTTTTGACATGAGCCAAGACTGAAACAGACAAGAACATATGTTACATGAGCCAAGACTGAAACAGACAAGAACATATGTTACATGAGCCAGACTGACACAGACAAGAACATATGTTACATGAGCCAAGACTGAAACAGACAAGAACATATGTTACATGAGCCAAGACTGAAACAGACAAGAACATATGTTACATGAGCCAAGACTGAAACAGAAAAGAACACTTTATGACATGAGCCAGACTGAAACAGACAAGAACATATGTTACATGAGCCAAGACTGAAACAGACAAGAACATATGTTACATGAGCCAAGACTGAAACAGACAAGAACATATGTTACATGAGCCAACACTGAAACAGACAAGAACATATGTTACATGAGCCAAGACTGAAACAGACAAGAACATATGTTACATGAGCCAAGACTTAAACAGACAAGAACATATGTTACATGAGCCAAGACTTAAACAGACAAGAACACTTTTTGACATGAGCCAGACTGAAACAGACAAGAACATATGTTACATGAGCCAAGACTTAAACAGACAAGAACACTTTTTGACATGAGCCAAGAATGAAACAGACAAGAACATATGTTACATGAGCCAAGACTGAAACAGACAAGAACATATGTTACATGAGCCAAGACTGAAACAGACAAGAACACTTTATGACATGAGCCAAGACAGAAACAGACAAGAACATTATGTTACATGAGTCAGACTGAAACAGACAAGAACATATGTTACATGAGCCAAGACTGAAACAGACAAGAACATATGTTACATGAGCCAAACTGAAACAGACAAGAACATATGTTACATGAGCCAAGACTGAAACAGACAAGAACACTTTATGACATGAGCCAAGACAGAAACAGACAAGAACATATGTTACATGAGTCAGACAAGAACATATGTTACATGAGCCAAGACAGAAACAGACAAGAACATTATGTTACATGAGTCAGACTGAAACAGACAAGAACATATGTTACATGAGCCAAGACTGAAACAGACAAGAACATATGTTACATGAGCTTAGACTGAAACAGACAAGAACAATTTATGACATGAGCCAAGACTGAAACAGACAAGAACATTATGTTACATGAGTCAGACTGAAACAGACAAGAACACATGTTACATGAGCCAAGACTGAAACAGACAAGAACATATGTTACATGAGCCAAACTGAAACAGACAAGAACATATGTTACATGAGCCAAGACTGAAACAGACAAGAACATCTGTTACATGAGCCAAGACTGAAACAGACAAGAACATATGTTACATGACCCAACACTGAAACAGACAAGAACATATGTTACATGAGCCAAGACTTAAACAGACAAGAACATATGTTACATGAGCCAACACTGAAACAGACAAGAACATATGTTACATGAGCCAACACTGAAACAGACAAGAACATATGTTACATGAGCTTAGACTGAAACAGACAAGAACAATTTATGACATGAGCCAAGACTGAAACAGACAAGAACACTTTATGACATGAGCTTAGACTGAAACAGACAAGAACACTTTATGACATGAGCTTAGACTGAAACAGACAAGAACACTTTATGACATGAGCTTAGACTGAAACAGACAAGAACACTTTATGACATGAGCTTAGACTGAAACAGACAAGAATGCTGTGATCAACATAACTTCTGTTTATTTCTTTAGCCTGAGAGCTGTGGCCCCAGTGACCAACATAACTCCTCTTTATTTCTTTAGCCTGTGAGCTTTGGCCCCAGTTACCAACATAACTCCTGTTTATTTCTTTAGCCTGTGAGCTGAGACCCCAGTGACCAACATAACTCCTGTTTGTTTCTCAGCCTGTGAGCTGTGGCCCCAGTGATCAACATAAATTATGTTTGTTTCTAACAGGACAGAGAACAATTACAGACTGAACTGGAACACCTCTACCAGATTGCACGGCATACATATATCAGACAGTGAACGTGAAACCACTGGAACACCTCTGCCAGACTGCACCACATACACATATCAGATAGTAAAGGTGAAACCACTGGAACACCTCTGCCAGACTGCACCACATAAACATATCAGACAGTGGAACACCTCTGCCAGACTACACCACATAAACATATCAGACACTGGAACACCTCTGCCAGACTGCACCACATAAACATATCAGACACTGGAACACCTCTACCAGACTACACCACATACACATATCAGACACTGGAACACCTCTGCCAGACTGCACCACATAAACATATCAGACAGTGGAACACCTCTGCCAGACTGCACCACACACACATATCAGACACTGGAACATCTCTGCCAGACTACACCACATAAACATATCAAACAGTGAAGGTGAAGCCAAACAATCTGGCAATAAACTGACCGCTACTTTTCAGTCCGAGGTTTCCTTTCAGATGAACAGCCATGCTGGAGAGATTTAACTTGTGTTGTGTTCACACTTGCCTTGTGTTGTCTTCAGTCAGTCAGACTTGACTTGTGTTGTGTTCAGTCAATCAGGCACAATCACCTATCTGTTGAGAAATATTTTGCTGTGTTCAGTCAGTGAGACATGACTGCTGTATTCAGTCAGTGAGACATGACTGCTGTGTTCAGTCAGTGAGACATGACTGCTGTGTTCAGTCAATGAGACATGATGTAAAGACAATGAAAATGCCACAAAATGTGAATATTGTGGCTTTATAATCAACAACAGTGAGAACTACTCATTGAAGTCAGACACAGACAGGTCATAGCAGTGTAGCAATTACAGGGATGTCAGACATAGGCAGGTCATAGCAGTGTAGCAATTACAGGGACATCAGACACAGACAGGTCATAGCAGTGTAGCAATTACAGGGATGTCAGACATAGGCAGGACATAGCAGTGTAGCAATTACAGGGACATCAGACATAGGCAGGTAATAGCAGTGTAGCAATTACAGGGAAGTCAGACATAGGCAGGTAATAGCAGTGTAGCAATAACAGGGACATCAGACATAGGCAGGTCATAGAAGTGTAGCAATTACAGGGACATCAGACATAGGCAGGTCATAGCAGTGTAGCAATTACAGGGACATCAGACATAGGCAGGTCATAGCAGTGTAGCAATTACAGGGACATCAGACACAGGCAGGTCATAGCAGTGTAGCAATTACAGGGACATCAGACACAGGCAGGTCATAGCAGTGTAGCAATTACAGGGACATCAGACATAGGCAGGTCATAGCAGTGTAGCAATTACAGGGACATCAGACATAGGCAGGTCATAGCAGTGTAGCAATTACAGGGACATCAGACATAGGCAGGTAATAGCAGTGTAGCAATTACAGGGACATCAGACATAGGCAGGTCATAGCAGTGTAGCAATTACAGGGAAGTCAGACATAGGCAGGTCATAGCAGTGTAGCAATTACAGGGACATCAGACATAGGCAGGTCATAGCAGTGTAGCAATTACAGGGAAGTCAGACACAGGCAGGTCATAGCAGTGTAGCAATTACAGGGAAGTCAGACATAGGCAGGTAATAGCAGTGTAGCAATTACAGGGAAGTCAGACATAGGCAGGTAATAGCAGTGTAGCAATTACAGGGACATCAGACATAGGCAGGTCATAGCAGTGTAGCAATTACAGGGAAGTCAGACATAGGCAGGTCATAGCAGTGTAGCAATTACAGGGACATCAGACACAGGCAGGTCATAGCAGTGTAGCAATTACAGGGAAGTCAGACATAGGCAGGTCATAGCAGTGTAGCAATTACAGGGACATCAGACATAGGCAGGTCATAGCAGTGTAGCAATTACAGGGACATCAGACACAGGCAGGTAATAGCAGTGTAGCAATTACAGGGACATCAGACATAGGCAGGTCATAGCAGTGTAGCAATTACAGGGACATCAGACACAGGCAGGTCATAGCAGTGTAGCAATTACAGGGACATCAGACACAGGCAGGTCATAGCAGTGTAGCAATTACAGGGAAGTCAGACACAGGCAGGTAATAGCAGTGTAGCAATTACAGGGAAGTCAGACACAGGCAGGTCATAGCAGTGTAGAAATTACAGGGACATCAGACATAGGCAGGTAATAGCAGTGTAGCAATTACAGGGACATCAGACATAGGCAGGTCATAGCAGTGTAGCAATTACAGGGAAGTCAGACACAGGCAGGTAATAGCAGTGTAGCAATTACAGGGACATCAGACATAGGCAGGGCATAGCAGTGTAGCAATTACAGGGAAGTCAGACACAGGCAGGTCATAGCAGTGTAGCAATTACAGGGAAGTCAGACACAGGCAGGTCATAGCAGTGTAGCAATTACAGGGAAGTCAGACATAGGCAGGTCATGGCAGTGTAGCAATTGCAGGGACATCAGACATAGGCAGGTCATAGCAGTGTAGCAATTACAGGGACATCAGACACAGGCAGGTCATAGCAGTGTAGCAATTACAGGGACATCAGACATAGGCAGGTCATAGCAGTGTAGCAATTACAGGGACATCAGACATAGGCAGGTCATAGCAGTGTAGCAATTACAGGGACATCAGACATAGGCAGGTCATAGCAGTGTAGCAATTACAGGGACATCAGACATAGGCAGGTAATAGCAGTGTAGCAATTACAGGGACATCAGACACAGACAGGTCATAGCAGTGTAGCAATTACAGGGATGTCAGACATAGGCAGGACATAGCAGTGTAGCAATTACAGGGACATCAGACATAGGCAGGTAATAGCAGTGTAGCAATTACAGGGAAGTCAGACATAGGCAGGTCATAGCAGTGTAGCAATTACAGGGACATCAGACATAGGAGGTCATAGCAGTGTAGCAATTACAGGGACATCAGACACAGGCAGGATATAGCAGTGTAGCAATTACAGGGAAGTCAGACATAGGCAGGTAATAGCAGTGTAGCAATTACAGGGACATCAGACACAGGCAGGTAATAGCAGTGTAGCAATTACAGGGACATCAGACATAGGCAGGTCATAGCAGTGTAGCAATTACAGGGAAGTCAGACACAGGCAGGTCATAGCAGTGTAGCAATTACAGGGACATCAGACACAGGCAGGTCATAGCAGTGTAGCAATTACAGGGACATCAGACATAGGCAGGATATAGCAGTGTAGCAATTACAGGGACATCAGACACAGACAGGTCATAGCAGTGTAGCAATTACAGGGAAGTCAGACATAGGCAGGTCATAGCAGTGTAGCAATTACAGGGACATCAGACATAGGCAGGTCATAGCAGTGTAGCAATTACAGGGACATCAGACATAGGCAGGTCATAGCAGTGTAGCAATTACAGGGACATCAGACATAGGCAGGTCATAGCAGTGTAGCAATTACAGGGACATCAGACATAGCAGTGTAGCAATTACAGGGACATCAGACATAGGCAAGTCATAGCAGTGCAGGGAAGCAAAGAGTCTGTAGCCCAACAGCAAAATTAAAGCAACATGTGTAGAGAGCATCGTCTTTCCTGCAGCAACATACGATTGTCAGTTATAGACCATTCTGCAATCACAATAAAAGAAAATTGTGGCTTTTGAGCTCAAATATTACAACAACTTCTGACAATACCATAAACCAAGAAGAAGAAACATGCTGGAAGTCTGCAGGATCTGAACATCAAAGAAAGCTAACTCATGAATGGAAGTGGGTCTTGAACACTAAAACACTTACACAGAGAACGAACGAAAGAACAAACAGACTTTATTTAACACAGGGTAACAAATTGGGCACGCAGGCCCGTCTTACATTCAGCCCTTCCAATCACTCTTCTTTCGTTCATCAATAGTGCACAATACATTCACATAGGAAAAAAAAACTTTGTCAAAAGAATGTTGTAAACATAAACAATGCATATTACCATGTTATGAGATACATCCCCCACCAACCCACCCATACCCCACCCATCTACACATCCCGCGCCACACACATCCCCCCACACACATCTTCCACCCAACCACACACACACCCCCAGTCACCCATTCCCCAATCACACATCCCTTAACCACACATCCCCCACCCACACATCTCCCCACCCACACACACATCCCCACCCAACAACACATCCCCCATCCACAAACACACACCTCCTACCCACACACACCTCACCACCCACATATACCTCCCACACACACCCCCACCCATACATTCATCCCCCACACACATCCATCCACTCATATATTCATCCCTCAACCACTCATACCCACACATCCCCCACCCACCCATCAACATATACATCTTCCATCTACCAACCCACACTCACACACCCCAACTACCCAGCCAAACACACATCCCCCTCCCTCACATACATCCTTTACCCACCCGCAAATCTCACACCCAATCACACCTCCCCCACCACCCACACACTCCTCACCCACACACACATCTCTCCTTCCACACAATACCCCACCCATATACACATCCCCCATCCAACACACAGTAGTATTTTCTTTTAATCTGCAGCATTTGTCTTGTATTTTTGCATCTATGATTATTGTTTGTCAATGGTAATGTCCATTGGAGACATTTTGTTGGAGACATTCCGATTGCAACACAATGGAGAGCTGGGCAGACAGCGAAACCATGAAACATCTTTTTGTTCAAGATCCCGACACTCAAATGTGAATATCTTCACTTAGAATTGATAGGTATGCTAGTCGTAACATGACCCGAACTTAAACCGGAAATGGTATACCGTACCACCCTGGAATGATCCATTGTGTTCCCAATAATGGTTATGTAAAGACCATTTATGCTTCTGGCGTCTTTTATTCATTCAAATATCACATGACAATAACAAACGCCATCTTAGGTTCTGCAGAAAAGGTTAGTCTAATATTCTATGCATAGCGATTGGTTGAAATTATCATGACTTTTTGTGTGTGTGTGTTGCATATCCCTTACAGGACGTTGCAGTCAACACCAACATTTTGCAGCTGCTGTTGATGTACTAGGCAAGATTACGCTCAGTAGTTTGCCATTGATTATGAGCGACCGGCTCACATACCCCGCAAGTTACCGATGCAGCGAGAACCGCTACCAATTCTTGCACATGTCTCATCACTCACGAGAGTATACAGGATTTTGGAGAAAGACGCTAACCCCTAGGCCAGAGAGACCGGCGGTATAGATCATATAGATCATGACTTTTACATAAAATTAATTATTTGGCAAAACGTAAGTAATTTTACTTTTTATAACTTGTGTATTTAATTGTAGGAATTCTGCACCCATTTTTACATATATGTGGAGAGTTTCATCGCTTATATCGCTCTTTGTGTGGTAGAAATTTATTTATGCGGATATGTTGTTTGGTCTTCGTGAATGGAAAACCAAGATGGCGGCTGACGCAAATATCGATCAGACTAGGCACAAAACATGCAATGTGAACTACTCAAGTTAAAGAGAATACAAGTGTAAACATTATTAATATTTAATTTATTTGTATACTTTTACTATTTTTTAATCACTTAACATGGTGGAACATATTTCTGAAGTCAGTTTTCATATCTGTCTCTGACCTGTTTGAGACAATCTCGCATGGACTGGCAGTGGAGGTACTGAGACACACAGGAGAGCTCCAAAATTATGGGAAACATGACAATTTTTTTTTGCCGGAGATATCGACACTCAAATGTTAGTATCTGAGAGTATCTCCATTTAGAACTGACATACAGGCATCAATGAGGTACCACCATTCATTAGGTTAGAATTATTTGAATTACATTTGGGTTTTCAAGGCCTACATACTAATGATATTGATATGAGTATAATATGTGGTGGTCTCAATAGTAAATTAAAATACTTAAAAATCAATCAATCAATCATGTGCCATGCCGGAAAGCGTGGGCGGTCATGACTCGCCATTTCACTCGATCCAATTTAAAAATCATGACTACTAGCATACCTAGATAGATAGCTGTGCAAGCGATGTCACTGGGCTAGAAGAAGCTAGATCTAAGAAGTTTAGACAAGTTATTTGAAGTGAACAGTCTGACAACTTGCAGCAGACGACACACAGGTTAGCCGGAAGCTGGGAATCCATGGTTGTCAATGTAAACATTAGACAGCGCCCTCTAGCTCTGCATACGGTGTTTGGGCAGTTTAGTCTCGGGTCAGTTTCGTGTCATTTCTATTTCTAGCATTGGTGTATCTGTATGAGAGGACCACCGCAACATACATTGCATTCATCACGGACTCAAGGAGTATGCCTAGTAAGGTGGGGAAAGGAATGTTTCGTGTGGAATGGCTCACCTCGCTTCAGAGGTCACAGATTGTGAGTGCTGGAGGTCCCGGGTTCAGGCCCCGGTGAGGACCGGGATTTATTTAAAAAATCCACCTGGACTTCCAGTAATAAAATTTCCCCTGGTCTCTGGGTAGTGAGATGGGATGCCCGTGTGTATTGTTGTCTCTGGGTAGTGAGATCGGACGCCCGTGTGTATTGTTGTCTCTGGGTAGTGAGATGGGACGCCCGTGTGTATTGTTGTCTCTGGGTAGTGAGATCGGACGCCCGTGTGTATTGTTGTCTCTGGGTAGTGAGATCGGACGCCCGTGTGTATTGTTGTCTCTGGGTAGTGAGATCGGACGCCCGTGTGTATTGTTGTCTCTGGGTAGTGAGATCGGACGCCCGTGTGTATTGTTGTCTCTGGGTAGTGAGATCGGACGCCCGTGTGTATTGTTGTCTCTGGGTAGTGAGATCGGACGCCCGTGTGTATTGTTGTCTCTGGGTAGTGAGATCGGACGCCCGTGTGTATTGTTGTCTCTGGGTAGTGAGATCGGACGCCCGTGTGTATTGTTGTCTCTGGGTAGTGAGATCGGACGCCCGTGGGTATTGTTGTCTCTGGGTAGTGAGATCGGACGCCCGTGTGTATTGTTGTCTCTGGGTAGTGAGATCGGACGCCCGTGTGTATTGTTGTCTCTGGGTAGTGAGATCGGACGCCCGTGTGTATTGTTGTCTCTGGGTAGTGAGATCGGACGCCCGTGTGTATTGTTGTCTCTGGGTAGTGAGATCGGACGCCCGTGTGTATTGTTGTCTCTGGGTAGTGAGATCGGACGCCCGTGTGTATTGTTGTCTCTGGGTAGTGAGATCGGACGCCCGTGTGTATTGTTGTCTCTGGGTAGTGAGATCGGACGCCCGTGTGTATTGTTGTCTCTGGGTAGTGAGATCGGACGCCTGTGTGTATTGTTGTCTCTGGGTAGTGAGATCGGACGCCCGTGTGTATTGTTGTCTCTGGGTAGTGAGATCGGACGCCCGTGTGTATTGTTGTCTCTGGGTAGTGAGATCGGACGCCCGTGTGTATTGTTGTCTCTGGGTAGTGAGATCGGACTCCCGTGTGTATTGTTGTCTCTGGGTAGTGAGATCGGACGCCCGTGTGTATTGTTGTCTCTGGGTAGTGAGATCGGACGCCCGTGTGTATTGTTGTCTCTGGGTAGTGAGATCGGACGCCCGTGTGTATTGTTGTCTCTGGGTAGTGAGATCGGACGCCCGTGTGTATTGTTGTCTCTGGGTAGTGAGATCGGACGCCCGTGTGTATTGTTGTCTCTGGGTAGTGAGATGGGACGCCCGTGTGTATTGTTGTCTCTGGGTAGTGAGATCGGACGCCCGTGTGTATTGTTGTCTCTGGGTAGTGAGATCGGACGCCCGTGTGTATTGTTGTCTCTGGGTAGTGAGATCGGACGCCCGTGTGTATTGTTGTCTCTGGGTAGTGAGATCGGACGCCCGTGTGTATTGTTGTCTCTGGGTAGTGAGATCGGACGCCCGTGTGTATTGTTGTCTCTGGGTAGTGAGATCGGACGCCCGTGTGTATTGTTGTCTCTGGGTAGTGAGATCGGACGCCCGTGTGTATTGTTGTCTCTGGGTAGTGAGATGGGACGCCCGTGTGTATTGTTGTCTCTGGGTAGTGAGATCGGACGCCCGTGTGTATTGTTGTCTCTGGGTAGTGAGATCGGACGCCCGTGTGTATTGTTGTCTCTGGGTAGTGAGATGGGACGCCCGTGTGTATTGTTGTCTCTGGGTAGTGAGATGGGACGCCCGTGTGTATTGTTGTCTCTGGGTAGTGAAATCGGACGCCCGTGTGTATTGTTGTCTCTGGGTAGTGAGATCGGACGCCCGTGTGTATTGTTGTCTCTGGGTAGTGAGATCGGACGCCCGTGTGTATTGTTGTCTCTGGGTAGTGAGATCGGACGCCCGTGTGTATTGTTGTCTCTGGGTAGTGAGATCGGACGCCCGTGTGTATTGTTGTCTCTGGGTAGTGAGATCGGACGCCCGTGTGTATTGTTGTCTCTGGGTAGTGAGATCGGACGCCCGTGTGTATTGTTGTCTCTGGGTAGTGAGATCGGACGCCCGTGTGCATTGTTGTCTCTGGGTAGTGAGATGGGACGCCCGTGTGTATTGTTGTCTCTGGGTAGTGAGATCGGACGCCCGTGTGTATTGTTGTCTCTGGGTAGTGAGATCGGACGCCCGTGTGTATTGTTGTCTCTGGGTAGTGAGATCGGACGCCCGTGTGTATTGTTGTCTCTGGGTAGTGAGATCGGACGCCCGTGTGTATTGTTGTCTCTGGGTAGTGAGATCGGACGCCCGTGTGTATTGTTGTCTCTGGGTAGTGAGATCGGACGCCCGTGTGTATTGTTGTCTCTGGGTAGTGAGATCGGACGCCCGTGTGTATTGTTGTCTCTGGGTAGTGAGATCGGACGCCCGTGTGTATTGTTGTCTCTGGGTAGTGAGATCGGACGCCCGTGTGTATTGTTGTCTCTGGGTAGTGAGATGGGACGCCCGTGTGTATTGTTGTCTCTGGGTAGTGAGATCGGACGCCCGTGTGTATTGTTGTCTCTGGGTAGTGAGATCGGACGCCCGTGTGTATTGTTGTCTCTGGGTAGTGAGATCGGACGCCCGTGTGTATTGTTGTCTCTGGGTAGTGAGATCGGACGCCCGTGTGTATTGTTGTCTCTGGGTAGTGAGATGGGACGCCCGTGTGTATTGTTGTCTCTGGGTAGTGAGATCGGACGCCCGTGTGTATTGTTGTCTCTGGGTAGTGAGATGGGACGCCCGTGTGTATTGTTGTCTCTGGTTAGTGAGATCGGACGCCCGTGTGTATTGTTGTCTCTGGGTAGTGAGATCGGACGCCCGTGTGTATTGTTGTCTCTGGGTAGTGAGATCGGACGCCCGTGTGTATTGTTGTCTCTGGGTAGTGAGATCGGACGCCCGTGTGTATTGTTGTCTCTGGGTAGTGAGATCGGACGCCCGTGTGTATTGTTGTCTCTGGGTAGTGAGATCGGACGCCCGTGTGTATTGTTGTCTCTGGGTAGTGAGATGGGACGCCCGTGTGTATTGTTGTCTCTGGGTAGTGAGATCGGACGCCCGTGTGTATTGTTGTCTCTGGGTAGTGAGATCGGACGCCCGTGTGTATTGTTGTCTCTGGGTAGTGAGATCGGACGCCCGTGTGTATTGTTGTCTCTGGGTAGTGAGATGGGACGCCCGTGTGTATTGTTGTCTCTGGGTAGTGAGATCGGACGCCCGTGTGTATTGTTGTCTCTGGGTAGTGAGATGGGACGCCCGTGTGTATTGTTGTCTCTGGGTAGTGAGATCGGACGCCCGTGTGTATTGTTGTCTCTGGGTAGTGAGATTGGACGCCCGTGTGTATTGTTGTCTCTGGGTAGTGAGATCGGACGCCCGTGTGTATTGTTGTCTCTGGGTAGTGAGATCGGACGCCCGTGTGTATTGTTGTCTCTGGGTAGTGAGATCGGACGCCCGTGTGTATTGTTGTCTCTGGGTAGTGAGATCGGACGCCCGTGTGTATTGTTGTCTCTGGGTAGTGAGATCGGACGCCCGTGTGTATTGTTGTCTCTGGGTAGTGAGATGGGACGCCCGTGTGTATTGTTGTCTCTGGGTAGTGAGATGGGACGCCCGTGTGTATTGTTGTCTCTGGGTAGTGAGATTGGACGCCCGTGTGTATTGTTGTCTCTGGGTAGTGAGATCGGACGCCCGTGTGTATTGTTGTCTCTGGGTAGTGAGATCGGACGCCCGTGTGTATTGTTGTCTCTGGGTAGTGAGATGGGACGCCCGTGTGTATTGTTGTCTCTGGGTAGTGAGATGGGACGCCCGTGTGTATTGTTGTCTCTGGGTAGTGAGATCGGACGCCCGTGTGTATTGTTGTCTCTGGGTAGTGAGATCGGACGCCCGTGTGTATTGTTGTCTCTGGGTAGTGAGATCGGACGCCCGTGTGTATTGTTGTCTCTGGGTAGTGAGATGGGACGCCCGTGTGTATTGTTGTCTCTGGGTAGTGAGATGGGACGCCCGTGTGTATTGTTGTCTCTGGGTAGTGAGATCGGACGCCCGTGTGTATTGTTGTCTCTGGGTAGTGAGATGGGACGCCCGTGTGTATTGTTGTCTCTGGGTAGTGAGATTGGACGCCCGTGTGTATTGTTGTCTCTGGGTAGTGAGATCGGACGCCCGTGTGTATTGTTGTCTCTGGGTAGTGAGATCGGACGCCCGTGTGTATTGTTGTCTCTGGGTAGTGAGATGGGACGCCCGTGTGTATTGTTGTCTCTGGGTAGTGAGATGGGACGCCCGTGTGTATTGTTGTCTCTGGGTAGTGAGATCGGACGCCCGTGTGTATTGTTGTCTCTGGGTAGTGAGATCGGACGCCCGTGTGTATTGTTGTCTCTGGGTAGTGAGATGGGACGCCCGTGTGTATTGTTGTCTCTGGGTAGTGAGATGGGACGCCCGTGTGTATTGTTGTCTCTGGGTAGTGAGATCGGACGCCCGTGTGTATTGTTGTCTCTGGGTAGTGAGATCGGACGCCCGTGTGTATTGTTGTCTCTGGGTAGTGAGATGGGACGCCCGTGTGTATTGTTGTCTCTGGGTAGTGAGATGGGACGCCCGTGTGTATTGTTGTCTCTGGGTAGTGAGATCGGACGCCCGTGTGTATTGTTGTCTCTGGGTAGTGAGATCGGACGCCCGTGTGTATTGTTGTCTCTGGGTAGTGAGATGGGACGCCCGTGTGTATTGTTGTCTCTGGGTAGTGAGATGGGACGCCCGTGTGTATTGTTGTCTCTGGGTAGTGAGATCGGACGCCCGTGTGTATTGTTGTCTCTGGGTAGTGAGATCGGACGCCCGTGTGTATTGTTGTCTCTGGGTAGTGAGATCGGACGCCCGTGTGTATTGTTGTCTCTGGGTAGTGAGATCGGACGCCCGTGTGTATTGTTGTCTCTGGGTAGTGAGATCGGACGCCCGTGTGTATTGTTGTCTCTGGGTAGTGAGATCGGACGCCCGTGTGTATTGTTGTCTCTGGGTAGTGAGATCGGACGCCCGTGTGTATTGTTGTCTCTGGGTAGTGAGATCGGACGCCCGTGTGTATTGTTGTCTCTGGGTAGTGAGATCGGTCGCCCGTGTGTATTGTTGCGCACGTAAAAAAATCCCTTGGCAGTTGCGGGCAAAATTTCGAGTTAAAAAATCTACCCAAAGGATTTCAGGATCCTCGCCGATGCAACGGAGTTCGTGCATTGAACTGAGTTTCTCCAGACTCAGGTTTGAGTTAGGAGGAAAACGGAGCACTTATGGGTTAAACCGTGTGCCGTGATGTTGATCCAACGACTAAACTAAACTAGATTGTGAGAATTAATTGTATGGATTGTTTGCCCTGGCAATGCAAAAGGGGGAGAGGGATGAAAAGGCTGATAGGCTGGCAGGGACTGCACCTCTTGGTGGTAGATTACTACGATTACCTACGGACAAGGGAGAGGTGGCCGAGCGCCTGTAGGACCAGCTGTAGAAGGCGGGAGGAACCGATTGAGAACCCGTGTTTGGAAAGAATTATATTGAGCACGTATGGAAATGTCCTGAATGCTGTGATGACGGTTCTTAGCTCAACTCAACTCTACTGTATGAGAGGCCGACCGCCTGTCAATGCTCCCAGAGTGCACAAACATAGTAAAACTTAGCTCAACTCAACTCCAGTGTATGAGAGGGTGACCGCCTGTCAATGCTCCTAGAGTGCACAAACATAGTAAAACTTAGCTCAACTCAACTCCAGTGTATGAGAGGCCGACCGCCTGTCAATGCTCCCAGAGTGCACAAACATAGTAAAACTTAGCTCAACTCAACTCCAGTGTATGAGAGGGTGACCGCCTGTCAATGCTCCTAGAGTGCACAAACATAGTGAAAGCCTGTATACTGTTAATGGGTAAATTTATTACTATTACTGTTAACTGTGTGCATACCATAATTGTTGCTGTCTTCAATAAACTAAATGCCAGCAGACATATGCTAGTTAGTTAGTTAGTTAGTTAGTTAGTCGCAGTTCCAACTTCACAGCAACGGGTCGTCCCCATTATGCTCCGTTCCTGTGCCAGTGAATATCAGACAAAACGCTCCCCACTGCCCAATGTGAAAAGTGGAAAAGACAGGAGTCTCGACAAACAACAGTCCGCACAGAGACACTGTGCATAATGCTGCCGCCAGAATGTCAACACAATAGTCCCCCACGAAACACCCAATTCATCTCTGATGGAATCGGCAGTCATTTTCCTATCTGGATGTTTCCAAGATGTTCACCCACACAGTCCACGAAATACAGTTCTTCGTCGACGGCAGTGGCAGTCAACCAGAAGCCCAGCAGCCACGCATTTCTGCATAAGGCAAAAACCGGTCAACTCTGGGACATAGCCACCTGCCATCGCTCCGAACATGCAGTCACGTTCCCCCCAAAAAAACTCGGGCAGATTCAAAAGCACTTCACACGAAACTCACAGCTCACAGTGTCGCGCCACGCACTCACTCAGTAGCAGGGCGACGGAACCATCAAGCCTCCTTAGTCGCCTCTTACGACATGCGTGGTAGGCTACAGTGTTGCTATTCTTTGCTTCCCTTATGGGCCCCGGCAACACACGGGAACACCCAGCAGACATATGTGGTAAACTAGCTAGGGAACTATCTTCGTTTCTTATAGCACAGGAATATTTAATACTACTCGTATACATCTCATCATCATCATCATCATCATCATCATCATCATCATCATCATCATCATCATCATCATCATCATCATCATCATCATCATCATCATCATCATCATCAAGTGCTATGTCGGCTGATGTAAATATTCCGACTTTCCACAGATCTCGGTCTTTGGTTTATTTGGATCAACTCTACTAATGATATTCCTCCTGCCACCGTCTCAATCCATCCAGCATCATTTCTCTCTCTCTCTCTCTCTCTCTCTCTCTCTCTCTCTCTCTCTCTCTCTCTCTCTCTCTCTCTCTCTCTCTCTCTCTCTCTTCCTTTGGATCGTTCCAGTTGTCACGATGTTCTCCAATGCTGTCTTCTCATCACATGACCAAAGAAAGCTGTTTATCTCTTCCTTATTATTCTATATAATAGTCTAGTTTCATTAGCCTCTTTCAGGCAGGCGGTGATAGTTACTTTGGCAGTCCAAGTAATTCGCAACATTTGTCTCAGGAACCACATCTTTGTTGCCTCCAAGTTCTTCCTAGTTTGTTCATTTACATTCCAAGACCCACTGCAATGCAGCAAAACAGGTTCTATATAGCACTTCAGCACTCTCTTTCTTACATTCAATGATAGTGACTTATTGCATAATGTCACACGCCTGTGTTCAGTGGCATTAAGGTGAGTGGCCGTACAAGATAAACAGTTCACGAGATAAAATAGGGCGGATAGTAAGTCCCCCAGAGGGCGAAAATGAGAAGACAGTGATTGAAAGGGGGGGGGGGGGGCTGAGAAGAGGTCAGCTGTCTAGGATGATTGTGAGGCAGACTGTTGGAGCAGTGAGGTGGGGTTTGTGTGGATCATTGTGAGGAGGCATATAATTGTTTAAAAGACAGGGACAAAGATTGACGGGGCAGTTGATGTGTAGACTCCGAGCTGAGAGGAGTTGAGTTTAGACCGGACCAGGAGAAGGTCGTGGTCTGAGAAAGTGAAGAATTGTGACGGAGTTCGGGAGATAACTCCGCACTGTGGGTTCCAGGGATAGTGAGTGGAATTCGAGACCCAGAGTGGGTTACTTTGAGTCGGGCCTAGAGAGAGGCTTGTATACCTGTCGTGTGGGACGAGATTTGGTAGGCCGTGAGAGGCAGTGTTATTCGAAGTGTTCCATTGGGATGGAGATATATTCTTAGAGAATTATTGTTCCTGGATTTAGATGTTACATGTGTCTGTGTTAATTCAGAATTAAAGGAATATTATGTGCGCAAATTAACGCTTGTGCACTGACTGGTGTTTGGTTGTGATGCATCTTGGTTAATCTGTTGTTCAACATCACATTTACAAGGACATACCCTAGACACAACCATAGCCACTCTATCTGTCATCATTTACTTTGTGACATACGATGAAGTGAGGGCTGTCCGATCTTGGACTTCGGTATATGGATTTACATCAGTATGAATCAGTTCGTAAGTGTAACAACATGATTTCCAAGTTCAACCCTGTGTAAGTGAGTAGACAACGGTCAGACTGGGTGTGTGTCAGATAAATTAACGCAGACAGTTCAAGGGAGGATACGTGTATCACCACTGTCACGGGACGACGAAGACAGTATTCCAAACCAAAGCTATTTCACGAGAAAGCCACCACAGGTAAAACCCTTGCCCACCCTGAGAGGGAGAGGGGACAGCGGGGTTTACTCACAGTACACAGACAAGGTTTTGCGCTGCTGAGAGAGTTGTCTGGAGGACAGCGGACAATAAGTCGGCGCTGTTTAGGACAGGTTGTTCACGACAAATAGACAGGCGCCAAAGGTGAAGGTCAGGTGAACTTGCGGACAGCGAGTGCGTGTGTGTACGGCGTCGTCAGAGTTCGGCGCAGATAATAAGACGGAAAGGGGCGCCAGGGGAGTTACGAGGGTAATTCATGGTTAAAAACTCGCCAGGAGGAGGGGAGTTATAGGAGTAAAGTGTGGGGAACACACAAAGGTGACAATCGTTGCTCCACAGGAAAGTAAAAGTTTCTGCACGGATTATTGTGATAAAGAGAAACACAGATGACCGGCGGGTTCAAGGCCGTGGACAATGGAATTTTACTGAAAAATTGTCCAGAGTAGAACGAGATAAACACGTTGTTTTTCTATTGAAACTAGGATTTACGTTTAACGTCTTTGTATGTGTGTCATCATCGAGAAACAAACCACAACAGTCATTCAGGTGCCGTCTTCGCAAATATGAGCGCATTTCTTCACCAAAAAAGACTTGCAAAACGGATTTAAAGCGCGTGATCATTTTCTGCCATTCGTTGATTTAACCTGGTCAGCAATAGTGAAGCCATACCATCACTTCAAAGCGACAACGACTACGCAGTTAAACATTCATTATTCATTGACTGTAAAGGTATTTTCGTCTCCCCAAAACGCAACGAAAACGCTATATTTCTGGCAAAACAAACATACATTCACATACATTATACAATCACAGGCCAACTCTACAGGGAGGGTTACAAAAAAACGTTACGGATTGTGTTGAGACAGACCATTTTGGATAATCACACTCATCTTCAATTTTTGTCGACAGTTGGAATTTATGATCACCATGTGAAATTCAGGAACCACTCAACAAGTCGATAAGTCGCTTTGGAAACTAGCGTCGTAGACATTTTCAGCATAGTGTGAGAAACTATTAAAAACTATTAACAGCAAAATAAGAACTTTTGGCGACGCATTATAAGTACAGATTTATCGGCCAACCGGTTGGACATTCTGTTGCTCTCATGGTCTTATCTGTCGTTATCGTTTGTGGATTTATCTATATGGATATGTTTTACATGTAGTTGTTGATAGGCACTTTTTGCGATCTCTATCTACATTAGGATAGGTATAACAGTAAAGGGAGTTAGCTTAGGAGTGGAGAGTTAATGAATGCTGCGCATTCATTAACTAGTGGGAAATCATAGTTAGTGAACGTGTATGCACGAATGGGTAGACGTATCCAGGGCTTGCACACACGTCACTGGGGACTGGGGATTCAACTAGGAGAACAGTAAAGATGTCCGTGTTTACCATCACCAGTTTGAAGATGTATGATTTCAACCAATAAACGCATGTTTATATCACAGACGCGACTTGTCCACTATATCGACACGAGCCATCTTCTACACACAGCCTTATCATATCACCTGTACTACTGTTATACAGGCTGTTTTGGTGCCGTCGACCTCAAGATCTCAACCATGGGACGTCGCGGAGATTGTTGACTAAAGCGAAGATTGTTTTGTCTACGTCTGGAGACGAATGTTATGGAAGTTCTCAAGTAAATTATAAGAGACGCAACAACTGAAAGCCCGCCCAGGGGTAGTTGTTGTGATTTCTCAGTGTTTGTTAAGGGGATTCTAAGTCAAGGTCAGAAGGTTTGCTAATCTTGTTTTATAGAGACTGATAATTTTGATATACCTGACTCACCAATATACAGGGCCTTGATCGCTGATATACGCTGTTTCTTTTGTAGAAGTCAAGAATTGCTATTTTACATTGAAATTTGTAAATGATGTAATGATGTCGTCACCGCTAGATACATCTTACAACTTATAAAGTAACCTTGTACCTCGGGAAATAAATTATGTCTACGCCCGAATGATCAGCTCCAATTGGAACAGAGAAATCTCGAGAATGATAAAATTTATGAGCATGATCTCAGCTCACGGGACTGTTAGAGGTTAAATCAAGGTTGATTTTTGCTTTCTGAACTTCTCGAATCAAGGTCGTCAACAGTCACTTCAGCTGAGTGAAGACATTAAATCTGTTTAACTAGTCTCTAGTCAAATTTGTTTCAGTTGATTTGAACTGACCGTTGTTGGAACGCCACATAACACGTAATGTTCCGAGTGATGAAAAAGAGTGGCCATCGTCAGGCTTGAATCAATCCATTGTTGACCTGCTCGTTTTTTTGAAACGTATGGATGTTCCAGATATGCTGCCGTGGAATCTGGTTTTGCTGGAACTGTTAACCGTTATCGTTTGAACTATAGTGAAGGTGACCTTGCTTGTCTGAAGGTAAAGTCCGGAGTTTTTAGCCAACGCTTAAAGTCAATCGATCAGTCAATCAATCGATCAATCAATCAGTCAGTCAATCAATCAGTCAATCAAGCAATCAATCAGTCAGTATTGTCTCGATCGTTGTAATTTCAAGTCCAGACGAGCACAATCAGCGGCATGAAAACGTCTAGAAGGAACCGACTTCGATTGAAGTGAGAAATCCAGAGGCGCTTCTTTTGCTGTTCCTTTCAAGTTGGTCGATTAGAGTCCACTTTCAGCAGGATCCTCGATTGGAATTTTTTTCATCAGGATTGTCGATTAGAGTCCACTTTCAGCAAGATCCTCGATTGGAATTTTTTTTCATCAGGATGGTCGATTGGAGTCACTTTCAGCAGGATCCTCGATTGGAACCTTTTTCATTAAGTTTGGGTAATGGTTAATTTTAGATTAGTTAAGAACATACTAAATTGAACAGAATATTTCTTGCAACTTACTTTAAAATAATATTGTCTGAAAATAATTGTATATTATATTGCTTGGTAATTTCTATTATAGATTTTTTAGGATGGAGCCCCGGGATTTTTCTCAAGTACTGAGTGGAGTTGGTGGGGCAATATCAAAGTTGGACGCAGTATTAAGACAGCAAAGTGTAATCAGTGATGTCGAGAGATTTAATGGACAGGCGAACCAGTTTAAGAAATGGGTTATTTCTATTGAGAAACATGCTTATCTAGTGAACGCTACAGATGAGGATAAAAAGAATTTAGCATATAGAACTAGTACAAGTCCTGTTTCAGACCATATAAGAAGAAAACTAGAAGCTGGAGGAGATGAAACCTGGGAACAATTCAAAAACGACCTGGCACATAAATACGCAGAAATTACTGATCCACAACACGCATTCTCAGTGTTGCGACAAACGAGACAAAGTACTACAGAAAGTGTACAGCTATACAGTGATAGATTAATCAATTTAGCTGAAGAGTCATTTTTGGGACAGAATGTACGAGCTGAAGAAGTGGAACGGATGTTGGTGGGGATTTTTGTTGATGGGATTAGGTCAGATGGACTGAAATTTAAATTATTGAGAGAGAATCCTGCAAGGTTGTCACAAGCGGTAGATATCGCTATACAAGAAGAAAGCTTGAGGAGAAGGTTTAGATTGAGGGTAGGACGAGAGTTAGGTAGTAGTTCGGAAGATAGAATATAAGAACCTATGGAAATAGGACAGTATAGACATGGATGGAGAGGAAGACGAGGAGAAATACAGATGGTACAAGGAAACAGTAACGTATATAATCAAGGTAGAGAAGGACAAGTGAGAAATACTGTAAGAAACATGGTGGGTAACACAAATAACACAAATGTGGTTTGTTGGGGATGCCACCAACGTGGGCACATTTTTCGCTTCTGTGGTAACAGACTTGTCCCATTGAATACACAAAATAATAGAGGTGCTCAGAATAGTACACAGAATAGAACTACAAATAGTAGATCAGCAAGTGGGAATTATGGAGAAGTGCAGAGAAATTTTAGAAGGTCAGGAAATCAGGGAAATTGGCATCCCGCTTACTGAACAGGATCGGCAGTAGGGGGGAAGATAGTAAGATCCAAAAGATGAGTATAATAGGACATTTAGAAATAAAAAACATAAGAAGTTATCTCCCCAAGTTGAGATAAAACAGTTGTCACTAAATATGGTTGATCCTAGCTCATGTATAATAGAAATAGGGAAATATAAAGTTAGAACATTAGTTGACTCGGGAGAGGAAGTTAGCGTGATTAAAGAAACATTTTTATATCGAATGTTAAAAAATTGTAAAATATTTAGAATTCAGGAGAATCTTCATTCGGTAACTGGACACAAATTAGAAGTGCTTAGACAAACGATGATAAATTTTAAATTAGGAGGGATAAATGTTAGGCATATGTTCCATGTGGTCAAGGATTTAAATAGAAATATGATATTGGGTAGAGATATTTTATTGAAAAATGGGGTGAGACTTTTTTTTGATTTGCATAAATTAAAATTCCAAGGTGTTTACGTAGATTTAGAAGAGGATATGCATGTGTCGACACTAGTTAGAGTCAAAACGACCATGAATTTGAAACCACAAACGGTTAATTTAATACAGGCAAAAATGAAAAAAAATCCGTACTTTTCGGTTGGACAAACAGTTAAAATAACGGAATTAGAGAGAGAAATAATACAGGAACCTGGCTTAGAAGTCATCGATGGGTTAATAGTACTAGATAAACATCTGAGCTTTCCAGTGATGCTCCTAAATAATACAGGAAAAAATATTACATTATATAGAGGTTGTGTAATCGCTAAAGTAGAGTATAGTGAGAATAACATGTTAACTATAGAAAAAGGAAACATATTGGGAAATAGTTATTCAGAAACTCCCATGATTAGAAATAATGTCAGAAATAAGTATAAAAGAAGCTGGAAAAGACGAAATGATGAATTGATCCATACATTTAAGAAACATCCATCTCAAATAAATACAGTTGACAAAAAGACAAGAGAACAAGAATTGTTGTCACAATTAAAAGCTCTACCGGAGAATAGAGAAGTATTAGAAAAATTGGTGAAAGAAAATCAAGACGTTTTTGCAGTTAGTGATTTAGAATTGGGTAGGACAAAAACAGTTACAATGGAGATAGATACGGGAGACCATCCACCAATTAGTTTAAAACCATATAGAACTCCATTAAGAAATAGGGAAGTTGTTGAAAAGGCAATAGAAGATATGTTGAAAGCAGGGATAATAACAAGATCAAAGTCAGAATGGTCATCTCCGGTCGTAATTGTGGCCAAACCTGATGGTTCGAGTAGGTTCTGCTGTGACTATCGGGCGTTGAACAAAATCACTAAGAATGTAGCGTACCCACTCCCGGTGATTGATGATATTTTGGGGTTGCTTAATGGCTCCACATTCTTCTCGACGCTAGACGCAAGGTCAGGATTCTGGTGTATCCCGATGTCGGAAGACGCTCAAAAGAAGAGTGCTTTTTGTACTCATATGGGGTCTTACGAATTCTTACGTATGCCATTCGGGGTTCGAACTGCTCCGTCTCACTACATGCTCTTAATAAATGAGGTATTAGAGGGTATGCAAAAGTTTGCATTAGCATACATAGACGACATTCTGATATTTACAGGAGGAGATGTGGATGATCATTTAAAACATATTAGATTAGTATTTGACAGATTAAGAATACATGATGTTAAATTGAAGCTTAGTAAGTGCCAGTTT